>APFE031511865.1:0-47372 GCA_000404065.3 Pinus taeda | reverse complement strand
CACAAATCTGGTAGAGAACACAACAAACTGATGCACTTATCTTCATCTGAAATTTTAATATCAACAGATAATAACTAAAATACCACAATATTAAATGCGTTCATATGCTCTGTCATCGAGTCTCCATCTTTCATCCTCGGGTTATATGGCTTTTTTTGTAGGAACAATTTATTCACTACAGACTTAGATTGGTACAAATTCCCTAACTTGTCCCACAAAGCCTTTGCTGTAGCTTCCCATGATAAATTCAACAATATTGAATTTGAGACACACAATTGTATTATGCTCTTTGCCTTTCGATCCAACTTCTTCAATTCTTCATTGGACACTCCCGTTGGTTTAGTACCTGGATTTGCCGCGATCCACTGATCTTTATCCACCAACAGATCCTCCATCTTGAGTTTCCACAACTCAAAACTCTGACCATTAAATTTCTCGATCTCTATCTTTCCACTGCTCGCCATCTTCTTTCACCACCAGAATCGATCTTGCGGATCTCCCACTGAATAGGGTCTACCACAAGCTTGAGTGAAACCCCTCAGTAACAAAGGTGTCCCCTTGAAGCCAAAACAATTCTAATACTAAATGTAGGTTTTAACCCTGTATAGAAATTACCTACATACGAATTCTAAAACATAGAAAATAAACAATGCGAGAGAATAACACATAAAACACATATACATAGAGATTTTCTCCTGGATCCCAAAACCGGGACTACCAGATTGATTTTTCATTATGTTCCTTTTAATGTTACAATACATATTTATACATGCTGAAGCATCTAATACCATGGACCGAAAACCATCGCGTCCAAAACCATGTGCGAAAATCATGCACAAAACCATAGGTAGGTCTGCCCAACCTAATATAGGGTCAAAAAACAAAATTTTCTGAGGCGCTGCCCTAGAATCCATAGAGGGAGGTTACCTGCACCCCTCAAACCCCCTGTGAACCCCCTGCTACGCAATCGCACAACGAAGGGGGGGCTCCATCCCCCCTCTAACCCCCCGATTAACTATGTGGCCTAGTCATGGAAAGAATATAACACAACCCAACATCAATAACAACACACACCGTGACCTCATGCATGAAAACCACCATCATTACGTCACTATACACTTGACCAAATGTAAACATGAACATGCATCAACAATGCATAACCATCCTCACATATGCATAAACACATATGATCAAGCGTGAATGAAAAATTCTTGAAATCAAACTTGCAAGAATATGTTAGCACCTAAATCTGCCTTAGGCTGAAGGAAGGCACAATTCAGGGTAACCACAAACCACGCTCAGTCTGGTAGCTAGCCCTACCAGAACAGGAGAGGGCTCTCTCCGGGTCACGCTCAATGAATAAATAAACAATATGGTCTGAGATGACTTACAATGAATATTGATTTTAGGCTAGGTAAATAAATATGGAAACAAGAGGCAATTTTTGATAAATGACTGAGTTTTCTGGGATGTATGGGACCAAAGAACAGCATGAGCAGAGAATTTAACACAAAGGAATAGATTACTTCGTGAGGCAAGACAAGCGAAAAGTCTAGCAATTAAATTTGAAATAATGCGAAATGGAAAGATTGTTTAGGAGGGTGAAAAGGGTATAAATACATGAATCCTTTTCAAAAGAAGAAAAACACAGGACGTGAAACTTTCCCAAAGGCAGAGAAATAAATATGAATTCTACCTTTTCTTACTTAGAAACTTTCACTGGAAATGAATATGAATTAACTGTGAAACATAATGAAATACATATGAAACAGAAAGAAAATACATTTGCTAAACTCACACCACATGAATCTCATGAACTAGAGCCGATGCCTTTCATTAATTCTTTGTTAAAATGTACAATGAGTAACTAAGTTTCTCTCCCATAGTCTCCCAGAAATTACAACCAACCCTTTGCAAATGGTTTTTCATACAATAAATAGAATTTTCCATTAGGAAATGGAACGACCCAAAGTTGGGGAGTTTTTTAAATCATTACAAACTGGAAATGAAAAGCCAACCATTAGTGACAGGTGCAGCGTTACAAAAATGACAAAACTGTAGTAGATTTTTGGATGACTGCTCGCCTTCCTTTTGCCACTTGGATAGAAGCCAACCTTTAGTGAAAATACTTTTAAACTTTGCCTTAGGTGCCAGGAAAAATGTAGTGTAAATGAACAGGCCCACTTGGAGAAAATTGCGAATCGAAATTTCGCGGAGTGGAAGTGATTTTGGCCTTTGGGTCTCTGTGCGCTGTGCCCAAAACTATATGCGTCGTGCCACTTTGGAGGTGGTTTTGAGGTACTTTCTGAAGTCCAAATTGTGCCCAAGTGCACTTGTTAGAAAGCCCTGCCTGTCTACTTTCCAGCCCAAGTGGAAATTCTGAATTTGGTGCTCATTTTCCCCTCCAAAACTTCAATCTCCCAGAACTGCTTCCTGTGTGTCAAAATAGGGGCAGAGAGGTCATTTTTTGAGTGTTTTTCACCTCCTGAGAACTCAAAACTTGCCAAAAATTCTTGGCCATGCACAAGTAGTCATGATTTTTCATGCCGAATCCAAAAATGTAATTTTTTTTTTCCATTTAGAGCTCCCTAGCATAAGCGCGCGCTAGTGGCGCAACACACAGGGAGAAAAACCCTGTTTGTGCACAAAAATTTGTCAAATGACCAAAAAAGCCCCAATTTTTTTGAAATTTGGGCTGTAGCTTCTCTATGAAGTGCCATGCTGGGCCAAAGAGGCTTCAGCCAAGATTCGGATCCGATATTTCTCTTTTTGCCTCTTTTGTCTTTTTGTCGCTCTCTTGAATTTCGCCTTCAAATTCCTTATTCGAGCCTTTGAACTCATGTTCCGTGCCCTGTAGTGATAAACCATATGCCTCAATAATTTTTTTCCCTTCTCAACCTTCTCTAGCAGTCTCTCAAGGTGGATGTTGATCCGCTCGAGCCAAGACTCTCGGTCATTATTAATCTCTTGCTCTAATGGATTGAGCTCAATCCTCCTCTGTTGAGCAGTTCGACGATTCTCGCGGATGTTTTGCAGCTCCATGATCTCCTGCTGGTCTTCGAGCTATTTGTTCCTTTGCTCCAAGTACCTGATAATCCACTTAGCCCTCTCCAAATTGAGAGACAAGGCTTGGATCTCTGTTTACTTCTCCTGGATGGTCCTTCTAAGTTTGGCACTCTCCACATCTGTATCATCATCATGAATGAGAATGAAGTTGGCCTCTCGTTCACCTGATGGCCCCTCGTCATGCATGGGCTCCTTGCCCCTGTCCTGTACCTGTGTTGCCGATGTCAGAAGCGAGGCCCCTTCCAGCCCGGGTGGAGATAACACTCGCTTTGCTGCTGCGAACAAATGTCTAATGCCTCTCTGATATGTGATGAATACCAACACACTAGCAGTCTCATGGCGCTCATACTGATGAGAAGGACCACCTATCTCATGTTCAACCTCTGATAATACCTGTGAAGTGTTGAAGAGGTCACGAGAGATGAAATCATCCCAAGTAATGCCTTGTAATGCCAGCTGATGAACCACCAAAGTTTAATAAGAGCAAAATGATAAACACTGTTAAGTTGCTGCTGAGGAGTTTTTTGCTGCATGAAGGTGTTCATCCTCTCTATGTTCCTGCAAATGAAATATGGAATGTTCATCATCCATACCCTGGTAAAATGCATGAGCAACCTGATGTGATAAGCATATAAACGAGAGAACCTCCCCTCACAGCTGAAATATTTCATGATTAACTTCATTAGTGGAGCATATTCATCTTTCAGATATCGGAATGGAAAGACTCTTTTGAGCTGCCTCAAGAAACCAGCCTTAATGTATGGCTCATAATGCTGCCAATCAACCTTCTGTTTCTTGTGCCATGGTTCTCCAATGTTCGGTATGTCGGTTGCTAATGAGACAGTTTCAGGTGTAAGTGTGAAGGTGACACCAGCTAAGATAGTGTGATCTCCATGTAAGTGAAGCACAAAAAGACGAGCCAACTCATGATGAATTCAAACACTAGCCACCTTTTGACAAAACTCAAAACATGACAGATGCTAGAAACATGACATAGCAAGAGGGCAAGCCTGCAATTTTGTAAGGGTGGTTGGTTCTTCCCTAACATGTCTGCCACTTTTATGAGGTCTCCGGGGAGCCTGTTCTTCCGAGGATGAGTCACTTTGGATTTCCATATCATAATCCGATGAATGCTCAGATGCCATTACTGCTGTATATGGACTGTGCTTGGACTGCCCTTTGAATATGTATGAAACTCTGTGTTGTTATGAATTCTGCCACCAAGGGGAACAATGCAAAAGGGACTGTTAGGAAGGGGAATAATATGAAGGGATTAGGGATTATGGGGAGAAATTTGTTTAGGGACATGTAGGAGGGTTTGGGGATTTTATAAGGTAGGATTTTGGGGTTTTACATTTGACAAATGAGTGGAGGCGATAGGGAATAGGAGTTTAGTAATTTTTTAGGGTAGGGAAAGATGGGAAAAATGGAATAGGGGGGAAGGGAACGATGGAAAGAAGGGAAAGATGAAAGGGAGGAGGAACCTTGGCATCAACACAACGAATTTACAACCCTAATAGCAATGGTTTTGATGACTTCAAGTGGTAGGGTTTAAGAGTTTTTATTGCAACTATAAACGACCATAAACCATCATCATATTCACAAAAATGGATGAGCAACCGAGATGTTGACCCTACCTGGAAATTTCAAGGGATTCAAAGGAAATTTGTTGCAATTTGGAGCAAAATCGGGCCTTTACGGGTGTGCGTCGCACAGCATACCTAGTGCGTCGCGCCGTTTGTGTGCGCCACGCCCGTGTTGTTTTAACACTGTGTGGTCGCGCCCAGTGCACCGTGCCCCTCTGCCTGTGCACTGCACCTGTCAAAACACCTCCAACCTCACCCAAAACGCGCGCTAGCTCTCACAATCACTTTGAAATGCTTCTCTCTAACCTTGGTGTGCAAAATGACATTATTTCTTGTGAAAATTCTATATAAAGACATTGGAGTCATGGTTTTGATTTTTGCTTCTTCAAAACCCACTTTGGTAATGTTTTGTTTTGGCACTTTTTCCATGATTTAATTCAACTCTGAATTTCACTTTTCCTTTTTGGATTTTTAACTAAAATGATGAAATTTTTGGCACTTTTTGCAGGGGTAGCTGATATGGCATTTGGCCAAGGAAACCATGACTGTGCCTGAAGAGATCAACTGGAAACTTTTTGAAACTTATCACAAATGACACACTGTTGACTTTTCTTCAAAACAGAGTTTTGAAGAACAGTCGTAATCTGTCAACAAAACGATGAAAATCTTTAAATCACAACTTTCTAAGGGCCTCCCTCTGGCCTGCATGGCTTTATTGGACATGGTTGAAGACCAAATTAACTGATCCCTCGACCTAATGATTGAAATGAATATTGTCCATGAAAAGATCGAACATTGACTGTCTTGGGCTTTAATAAACATTGATGAAAATACCTAAGCCAACAGGTGCCAGACATGAGGGGTAAGGGGTAATGACTGACAAGACACTCCTGTCAGATCATGGCATGCCCCTAGTGAAATGCAGCTGAGTGGATGGAGCGAGACACCTAAAAATGAAATGCAGAAAGAGTTTTGATCTCTGACGGAGGACTGACAAGACCGACTCTACCAGAATGATACATGCAACTAAGCATACAAGAGTGTAACCAAACATCCAAGAATTTAACCAAGCATACTACAACGATACATGTAAGTGACATAAATCAACATGTAACCAGTCATACACTCACAACAATGCATTCCACAATAACACCTCAAATCTCACATGACGACATCACTGTAATCATGAACAACATCATGCAAATACCACAAGCACAAGTAATGCAAGGGTGAGAGACACACATGCAACTAACATGCATGCATGACCAACACATAGCCCATCCAGTCTGATGGGTGAACCATGCTATGATACCACTCTGTAACACCCTCCTCCCACATCTACCCAAGCAATCGGGTTAAACATGCAACAAGAGGCCACTATGATATGATTCAACCTCCCAAGTCACATTAAGGAAGTGGAATCGATGGAAACACACCATACAGACATTAGCTATCAATTACAGGACCCTCAGGAACCAATCCAATACTTTAGACAACTTGCCTCAGGGTCCCATTGAGCTTTTGGACAATTTGAGGCTCAGTTGCTCCCATGCTATAGACATGAGTGCGACCAACAACTCAAATTCACTCTCACAGGCTTTCCTACTAGTGACCAGAGACCAAAAAAGTCAGTGCTATGCCAATGACTTTGGGATTTGAGCCACTTTTTCAGGCTCAAATTCCAAGTCACTACCTGGAATTAAAACATCTTTTTAGATCAATAAATTAACATGTAAATAACAGTACTAAAAAATATACTTGTTCAAGACCTTGACTGGACCCCTACTAGCCATGATAGGCATTTTTTCAAACATATTGCAAATGTGTAATCTACAAGTGTAATTAACAGTTTTGATCATAGGGGTCTCATGCTTAGCTGATAATCACTAAGAAGCATTTATGCCTCAACACAACAACTGCCATTCCATCCATTAGGACATAGATATATTGATCATTCAATTAAAAGTAAAAACATGAGGAAAGCCATACATGGCTGCTATCATAAAACACATACATAGTTAGCATAATAGGGACATAAATACTCATGAAAGTACAACCATATAGACCACATACAATCCATAAAAATACTCATAGAAATACAAGGAGACATAACCTTTCATTGATGATGTAGAATCCAAACCTGGATGGGACTTCCACATTCCACCCGACCGTCGAATGGTTGAGCCAAATCTCTCTTTAACCATTCACCCCATGCCATATTCCAAGCATGAATGTGGGATCTCATAGAACACATCAATAAAAAGCCATCCAGGGCTTCCAAAGGCCATCCACCTCAATCCATCAAACAATGATTCCACTTCGCGGTTAGAAATCACCAAACCATCATCAGATCAGTCTCTATCCCATCCATTCAGGACTCCAAAGTGTTTGTCCAACGTGGATACGGGACTAGTAACTCAACCCACAAATTTTATTGGGCTCTAGAGCATTTGTCCAACCAAGGCTATGGGACTAGTAACTAAACCCACCAAGGGCTCCAGAGCGTTTTTCCAACCCAGGCTACAAGACTAGTAACTCAACCCAAGTTGTTCTAGGGCTCCAGAGCGTTTGCCTAACCAAGGATATGAGACTAATAACTCAACCCAAGCTAATGAAACATGAGAACCAACCCAAAAATACAACAAGGAAATAAGCCCACAATCACCATGGCTATCTAGGAAATGGAAAGGCTAGGCAATCCACTGTCATTCCCGACCATCCTCCATTCCAATGACAGATCAAAACCAACAAACCTCATGCATATGCCTATCATGCCAATGCTAGTGAAGGAAACATACATGCAGCTCGGTACCTACAAATAAATCTAGTGCAGTTGCTGATCGCGATGCCTTCTTGTGCTTTCTTTCTCTTCCTTTGCCTTCTTTCTCCAAGAATCCAAGTATGCCACACCCTCCAAGAGTGCTCCAAAAAAACTCTAAGTCTCCAAGGGTATGAGAGAGAGAGAATAATGAGACAGCTCCAAAACTGAACTAGAAAAATGTTACCAAATGATCCTCAAAATTCTTTTTATGGATGAGGCCTCTATTTTCTTCATTTTCCATTATTTTCCTTCACTTTCCTCCTCACATGCAACCTGTGACCTTTCACCTCCCTTTTCTCCTTATTTCCATTATTTCCATAAATAAATGTGCCAAAAATGCCATTTTTCCTTTACAAAGCCTCAACCATTGCCTTTGCCAATTTCCTTAGCCACAAACAACCAAATGAACACCTCCTAGAATGTCTTTTCTAACATTCATCTTGGAATAAGTATCCCTTCAACTGTGGTTATTGTTTTTAACTTTTATTACATGGAATTTTCACTAAGGTTTTCATAGAACCCTCCCCCTTGGGGGACAACGTCCTCGGTGTTCAATCACACATATACCTCAACAACCTGTTGAAAGAAGACATACTGCTTATGGAGCTTCATAACACAGATCGATGTAGTATTTACAATGAAACACCTACTCAAGTCAAAACATCATGACAACATGACAACATTCTGCATAGTGGAGCTTTATAATACAACTCGTTACACTATTTACAATGATGATGTTACCGAGTGCCAACTCAGATGATGTCATAACATCATGATAACATAACCACATGATAAAATAATGGTGTGGCACCCATACCACATAGTGGAGATTTATAATGTAGCTTGTTACAGTATTTACATCCATACATAAGTGTACATGTAACAACATCACCATAAATATAAATACCAAAAGATATGCCAAATCATATACCAAAACATATATCAAACATATACTAGTCATCATATCTAAGCACATATCAAAACATCATATAACGGATATCAAACCATCATAAAGCATATATGGAACCACCATAAAGAAAATATCGAACCCTTTGCTAGTTAAAGAAAGGGTTCGCCTCGATATAAGACTGTTGTGGGCCAGAATTACTGGTAAATGGATGTTACCCCTCGGGGTATGTACCTCCAGAGAGAAAAGTACCCCCAAAACATGGATGCTTATGAGGTTGTACCTAGGAGTAAAAGAAGGACCACTCTATGTAGTAGGACCGACATAAGGAGGATAACCCCTATGAGAGATGACACTAGCAGTAGGGTTGCCCCTAGGTAAACCAACCTCTCTAGGAAAAGTACTGGTAGGTGGCGCCCTCCAAAGAGAGAACTGTACCAAGCTTGTGACATACTAGAAGCAACGTTTCCCACAGGCTGACTAAGAACAATTGATGACCTTCCCACATATTTCTAGAATTAACCATGCCTAAGTGAGGAACATGAATTGTTGGTTGAGAAGAGTTAGGTGAAAAGAATCTTGATCCTATCGACTGACTTGGCATAGGCACCATGGTCAACATAGGAGATGGTGTGGGCATGGAAACATTCGAGAAATTTGCAGGAGCTATAAATAAGAATGGTGGAATGCCCCAAGAAGAAGTGAGAGGTGTGGACGAATGAGTAGGTATAGCCACGCTATGAGGTGGTAATGATGACATGCTAGTTGACATTGTTGATGTAGAAGGTAAGGAGGTCTCAAACTCCGCCATAGAATAGATAATTGAAAAAGGTACGTAAGTGTAGGCTAGTGTAGAATAATTAGGGTTTAGCTGCAACAACTAAGGTCCTAATGGATCGATTGAAGGTGGGTTGGAAGGAGTAGTAGAATAGTCTTCCAAAGTCTTAAAAAAAATCAGATTAGTACTAGAAGGACCAGACATAGACTCCAAAACTATGTGTTGGTCTAAGTCTTGAGCACTGACAGGCACTCTCTGTGTAGGAGTAATAAGTCCACCTCGTTCATGAGGATAAATGTGAATATGCCGTGACTGTCGACGGACAAATTCAGTGAGGGTGATAAATTATAAATTAAACATGATTATGTTAGTGCAAACATCTTAAGACCAAAACTACTAACTCAGACCAAACAACACACACTAGAAACATCCTAAAGATAGCACACATAAACCATAATACAACGAAGTTGGCGGTGGAACAGTTATACTTGCGACCTGCTTCTCAACCCTTTTAGCTGCAAAATCGGCACAAGTGCCCTTAGAAGATGTGGAACACCGCCTAAGAGGATTGAGAAAGTATGACTAATATTTGTACCAAGTATAGAGAAGACAAACCTAACCCTGCACCCGTGTGTGAGCCTTAAGAAGATATGCCACTATGGTCACCATCGACAATAACATGACCTAGGGGACGTTCACATGACAAATCCACACAGAAGGGTAGGACATTTGAACCCCAAAAGGGAGGAAAGGGTGAAACCCCCTTGAGAGTTACCTCTGAAGTGCTCCCTAAGTGCTATAGCAAATTCTAATCACACCGTTTGTATGCGTACAAATTCCACTATATCGTGCCACCCGAAACTAAGCGAAATGTGTCATGTCACCCTGCCTAGCCCAAGTGTGACCTCATGATTGACCCTTTTGTGAGGAGGGCTTCCTAGACCACACTACTACAAATGAATTTAAATCCATACCGCAAGATGCTAAGTTGATCATGCATCAAGAAGTTGATTCTCAACTACAAGGAAATAAGAGAACACCTTGCATTCTCGTAGGTTGGTGAAGGGTTTTGAATTAGATGCAGATTCCCACACTCCACTCAAGCAATCTACCTCATCCACACTTGATCTCGATCCCTACACATAATCAAAACCAAACAGAGACAACAAGTGATCTTCCTCAGAAGATCGTTAGATAAAAAAGTAATAGAGTAAAACATATAACATGCTGAACACAAATTCATACAGGGAAGGAACATGTGTTTCCATTAATCATGAAAACATTACAATGCTTATAAATTTACCTCAAAGTTTCCTCTCTACGATTCGGTAGAGTTTCCCCACTATATCCAGGAAATGAGCATGAAGAGAAACACACAAGTAGAAAAGACCTCACAAGCTCTCTCACTAGTAGCAAGATGGCAACATAGACTCAAGATCTCTAGCCCAGAAATTCTGTTCTCCAAAACTCTGTCTCTTCAACTATCTATTTTTCCAACTACTCTAACCCTCTTAGATGATCCAGTATAAATAGGTAGAAGAGAGGTCCCAAGAGGATGTACGTGGATGCTCAAGATGACAGGAATTCATGGAAACTTCTAACTGATAATTCTTGTGCAACTCGAATAGGTGGAAAATCAAACTGATCTCCTAGGGACTAAGGAAATCTAGAAGTCATCCCCAGTTGCTGGCATAGAAAGTAGTGAAAAATACCTTGGACACTCCCATAAAAAAGGGATGGGAGAGACTAGGAGGCTCTAGATGCTCCCATAGGCCTCCATCCATGCGTCCAAGGGTCAAAGCCAGAGTCGCTCCCATAAAGAGGTGCTAGGAGCAACTGTGAGGCTCTAGATGCTCCCACAGGCATCTATCCAAGAGCCTGGGGGTAAAAATGGAAAAAAAGTAGTTCCCAGGTCTGGAAAAAGTCAAACAACCATGAGGGCTAAGGGTCACTGATCGAGGGGGGGCTAAAGTAGGTTGATAAATACCCTTATTTATTTTCATTTGTTCAGAAAACACATATGAATTTAATTGTTCAAAACTGATGCACATTTCCTTTGATATGTTGTTGGAGGTTCACACGTGCAATTTGGGTGAACATTGACCAACAAAAATCCATGTTGGAGTTTTTCAAAGCTTATGTGCGAAATTTCTTTTTAGAAAGGTGTTACTACCTCGATCATGAAGATAACTATTGAAACTTGGATTGAGCTACAAAGTTTGAACAGACCAAATTGTCATTAGTAAAACCAAGAAAAATCCTAATTAATTCATTAAAAATATAGTAAATAATAATAATAAACCATGTAAATGTGGATGTGGGAGTTTGGTGCGTTTATGAAGAAATATGGTTAAGAATTATGACAATGGGTGAGTGGAATGATGAAAATATAGATGGTTTTATCAACAAAATCATGACAAGTTAGAGTCCCAACATTGCTATTCTATGTAATGAAACTCTCTTTCCAAGAGACAAACTCTTAAAAACATTCTTAAAATCGAAGGAATAGAATAAACATTACCTAGTTGTAATACTATGAGTTGAAAATCTAGTCTAACAACCAAATGACGAATACCAAAAGCAATGGCATTAGACAATAGTTCAATTACTACACTATACTCTACAATGTTATTAATTGTACAACATAGACATATTCCTTGTAGACTCACTAACTCATCGGTAGGCGTATAAATCACCCATGCTGCAGAAGAAATATTTTGAGTACTACTGCTAGCACCATCAGCAAAGCGAACGTAAGGTGAGGAGAATGTCAATATATGCAAACCAAGTATAACACAAGATACACAATAGAAGTAGAAACTGTTCGCAAAAAAGAAAAATTGCAACACACCAAAAACTATAGTACAACAATGTAGAAAGTACTAATGTAGAAAACTTAAGCATGGTACTTCTTGAGATAAATCCCATTTCTACTCTTAGATAAAGGAATCCCATCATACTCTACTAGCTCATTGGCACCTTTTTCAAGTACATGTTTTACGATGTAGAGGACATGCCACAAAGGCTTCAATTTTCTAGCTCATAGCTTGTCGTTCTCTTGATCATATGAAAGGACCAATTCACCTTCAGAAAAGAATCGAGGATTAACATTTTTGTCAAAATATGTTCTAATACGTTTTTTATTAGCCAGAGTGGCATCTTGACGAGTCTCATCTAAACATGCTAAATATAAAAAATGCTCTTCCTCGGTATAAGTAGTAGGGAGTAATTTGATAACTCGTTTCAATGATGGAATTTCACACCTAATAGGTAACATAAATTCTAGGCAATATATAAGTTGAAAGGGTTCAAATCTAGTAGTTGTTTTTGTTGAGGTACGATATGCCCATAATACAGAAAAAATATAAGATGCCAATTCCTTTTATGAATCCTTATCATTCATTGAAGCATAGTAGTAAAGACTTTGTTCACAACTTCTACTTGTCCATTGGCCTATGTATAATAAGGAGTTGAGATATCATACCGTAAGCCCAACTTAACAGTTAATTTTGACATCATAAAGTTTCAAAAGTGGGTTCCATGGTCAGTGACAATGGATTGCAGGACACCAAATCTAGTGATTACATGGTTGAATATGAATAAGGCTACAATTTTTTCGTCGTTGTTAAATGTAGTCATCATCTTGGCCCATTTAGTAAAATAATCGGCAACAACGATAATATACCCATGCCCCCTGGATGAGTTAGGGTTACATGCCATGAAATCTACACCCCATTTCGTAAAAGGACTGTCAAGTCAATTTACTAAGTAAACTAACACATTTGTTTTACTTGTCAATCTGAGTTTATAGACTTGGAAGGACGTTCAAAGTAAATGGATTTTAGGTAAATTCAATTTCGGAAGGCAAGGATCAAAGGTTAAAGTAAATGCGTATTACGAATAAGTTCTAAGTTTAAAGAAACTAAAAAGTATTTGGTTCAAGATGCAGTAAGCAAAGGAAGAGGCTCCCAACTTAGGAGGTCCTAGTTGTCTTTCCCTACAATATTGTCCTCAAGAAGAGAAACTAAAGAACAACAATTTGTGATGTGTAGAAAGTAAGAGAAGAGGCTCCTAACTTAGGAGGTTCTCGTTGTCCTTCCTCACTGTTCTACTCCAACAACATTACCATTGCATCAAATCATAAACTGGAATTCAAGAAATGTAAAAGGATGATTTTTAGTTGTGATTCATTATTTGATAGAAAGAGAATTTAAATTAAATCCTTGGTTGTCCTTTCGTATGAAAATTAGATTTTAAACCAAATTCATCCAAAAATCATACATAAATCATACATAAATCATAACACATATAAGTAACTGAATCATAAAACTGAAATAAGAAATACTGAATCAAGACTATGCCAATTTATACAAAATTTAACCAAAGTGTACTTAGCTTGGTATGGGGGCCCTCCAACCTTGCCTTGTACACATGAAGAACTCTTCAGCTACAACTAAGTTGGTAAATCATCCACATCATGAACAACAAATAGAACAATAGAAATTATTCTTCAAATTATCTCAAAAGTCTCCAATAATCTCAATATAAAATTACGCACTTACACCCCTTTGAATGGTCCATAAACTCTGTTTAAATAAGAAAACCATAATTTTTTTTTCTATAATGGATCTAACAGCCTTATTAATCCTAATCCATCCATACAGGTGGAGCTCATCAATTCTAGTTCACAAAATCAGGAAAAATCCCACAAAATAATAAATCTACCCCTTTTTACTAGGGCTTCCTAAATGACAGGTCAAGTTTGACCAGTGTTGAATGGGCTTGCTTTTGCTCAATTTGACTAAACTAATAGGTGTTTCTTCATCTTTGGTTCCCAATATTTCGAAATATGCACTCAAATCTCTCCTAGGTGTCTTGCACATATGAATTCAATGGAGCTATTACGAGAATTTTAATGCAGTCCAAATTTACTCTTAAAACCCATTTTTTACAAAAAAATTCCAAAAATTGAAAAACTTAATCTAGTTACCTAAACATGTAAAATAAGAATAAAATTAGGCATATATATGTGAAATAGGATGGAATATGGTGGTAAATAAATGGATTTAGGATAGGCAAAAATGACTAAAATAGAGGGCCAACAACTCCTTCTTACTGATGTTCAAGCATGTCCTCATCCTTGCCTCCTTCATTTGGATCTCCTGAGTGATGATGCCCCTACTGTTCCTGATCCTGTAGCTTCTTCCTGTGCATCCTGAAGGAGAATGTAAATAGACTCATATTTCTCTTCTTTGTAGATGGCACTATTCACTTTTTGTTTCTCATATTTGTACTGCCATAACTTTTTCTCCTTTAGCCATCTGTAGGCTTTTTTGGAGATGAGTATATTCTTAGCCTCAAGCTTTTTAATTTGCTTGCTTAATTTCTTATTCTCCTTGGTTATGATGTTATTATTTTCTTTCTACATTTGTTCTCCTTTTTCAAATGTCTCTCCATGATCTTGCTGACTTCCAGTTCACTTGTCAGCTATGCTATTTTCTTAAGACATTCTTCACTGTGCAGCTCTTTAGATTCTTCCCTGGTATCTTTGGAATATGAGTGAGATGAGGTGACTCCTACCCAAGCATCCTAAAAATAGGAGTCTTTCTCTATGGGATATTCCTGAACTTCCTTCTCCAATCTTTGTATAGTCTCATCAATATTCTTTGATGTTTGTGGAGGCTCAATTCCAATAATTTCAATTTCTGGATCTTTTTATTTATTGCTTGGTTCCTCTTGTGATTTTCTTCTAGGCTTCCTAGGAATGGAAAAGAAGGATTTCTCTTTTTCAATCATAATATCGCATTGCTTCTTCTTCAATCTTGTCTTAGGATACAAAGGAGAATGCATGATACTTCTTGTTACATGCAACTGCTCAAACTTCTCCTCGTTCCCTATTGTTTATTCTTCAAAATGATATTTAGCCAATAAATCCTTCCAAGTAAACCCCTTTTTCCTTATCTGATACTCAACAAGTATCTTGATTAGCCCATGATGATAGATATTGGCTTCCTTGGCTTCTGTTTTGTTCTTGACATTCTCTATCATTTTGGTTAAGATTTTTGAAAAGAAGTAGGGTAAGTTGATTTTACAATCTCCCTTCATATGTCGAAGAAATTTGATATGATATAGATATACCACACTGTACAGATTATCACAAGTGAAATAGTTCTCAATAATCAAAACCATGGCTCTCTGAGCCAATCTCTTGGAATCCATTTTTTCTTGTCAAAGGACCCCTTTCTTTGTTTCTCCAGGAAAAAGGTCTATCCTTTCTCCTTAAAATGCAGACGCTTGTGATAATCTTCTCCTATCAAAGGAAGGTCCAATTCTTGAGAAAGAAAGGTTGGGTTCAATGGTATAGAAAGTTCACCAACTCTGGTTTGTCCATGTTCAAAATTCTCTATGAACTCCTGTGTGATTTTATCATTGTGACCATTGAACTTTTCAAGAAACTCCAGTATCCCTAACTAGTATAATTTCTCCACTGTATTCTTACTCTAATTTTCTATCTTGAAGTCTTTAGATTCAATTTTGGTTTCCATTTGCATCTTCTCTGTGTACCAATTAATATGGCCTTGTCTAGTAAATAACCTCATCATGAATATAAAAAGAAATATATATATTTGACCTTCTCATTCATGCAATCTTTTGATAAAAATCATGGTAAATGTACTTACTAGACCTTTGTAGCTTTGAAAAAGAGAATGATATTACTTCTTCTGCCTTTAGGTCTTCAATATCTCTGTCTCCTACTACAAATGGTATTAAAAAAATCCTCTGTTTCTAAAACTGGGTAAAAAAAACTCTCACTGTGTGAAAAACCATGTAAAAACATCTCCATTGCATTCAAAAACTCTCACTATTTGCAAAATCATGTTTAAAAATCCTCTTTGTTTGCAAAATTTCCCATGAAAATTGATGAAAACCTTCTATGTTTGTAAATTTTCATACAAAACTTCTCACTGTGTAAACAAAAGGATGCATAATGTGTTTTTTAATGTGAAAACTATGTTTAAAAATGCATGAGGAAATCGTTTTTGGAATGATACATGAGCTACAAATGACTATCGAAATCTTGTGGAGATTTTCTAGTTAAAGTTTGTTTTCTCCTGTGTAAACATACAATCCTAGTTAAACTCTCTGTCTCTAGCAATTCAAAAAAATCTTTGGTCCATAGGTGGCATAACCTTTTTCAGGTGATAGAGCATTGCTAATCAAGGACTGAAGTCGTGTTTCTCTCATAATATGAAGCATTTAAACAATAACTTGAGTTGAACCCTTTTTGAGAGAATAACACAATCTTTGAAATCTTTTAACTGTTGAGAAGACCTCGATATTTACTCTTACCTGATTATTGCACAATTTATGGGATTTTATGGAGAATATGTCTGCTCAGTGGAGAGGAAATCTCGGTTTGGTGCTCTCCTATCTCTCCTCCTTTTAAACATAATACTCCTTATTTATCCACACAATTCCTCGTGCTATCTCTACTGCACAAGGTTTTCCTCTTTACACACAGTTCTTTTTCAATCTCTGCATATTTCTTAGTCAAATAGAGTGTGTCTTATTGTTCTTTCTTCAAGATGTGGATAAACGCAGTGTCCTTTGATTCTGAGCTAGGTTATGATAAAAATTAGCTGTGATGATGAAGAAAAATGCGCAAACAATGTTCAACTATGCGGGCAACCCTTTGAAACAAATTTTTATCGTTTTCTGTTGCGTTTTTCAATTTGACTAGTTGACTGCTCATTTATACCTTTGGATGCCACTTGTTTTACTTGATGCATCGTGGTTTTATGCACATGATATAACTCTATTCCCTTTGTGCATGGCTTACCACTTGTTTAAAACTTTGTACATAACTTGCATCATGATTTTACACTCTTATCACCACTTTGTAACACAACTGTTGTCCATTGTACATGTTTTGACACTTGTTTTATTTCTTGTTAATGGTGCATCATAGCTCATAATTGATTGTAGTTTAGAGCTTTCAATACTTGTCACTATTAGGACTAGCCTATGACTTTTGCATTGCATGATTTGTTGATTATTCATTATGCTTATTCGTTGTGCATTTTTAGATCCATTATACTTGCATTGCATGTTGTATATCCATTATTATGCCCTTATCATTGCATAATTTCCCTTTTTTCACCATTTACATATACTTATGTATTGATTTGTTTTGAAATGACCATAATCTTGGGTCATTTGAAATCAAATTCTTTTTGAAATAAGATTTTAAGTATATTTTTAATGATACTAACTTTCTTTGTTCTTGTTTTGTAGGCATATGAGACTAATCTTTCTTGTTTTGTAGGTAATTTTCCATGAGGAAAAAAATTTTGGCCCAGAAAGGAGATGTGGCCAAAAAGGTTTGGTAAAAAATTCAAATGAATGTGGTTTAGTGAATGATGAATTGATGAATATAAGGTTATAATAAGGTTAATGAATGTAATAGGAGGAATGAATAATGTAAGAGGTAAATGCATATAATGTAGGGTGATGTAGGATATAGGGTAATGTAGGATAATGTAGGATGACATATACATGGATAGGGTTATTGCATATTCAAGTTTAAACTAGTTTATCAATCTTAGAAAAAATTCAAAATTGAAGGCATTAAGAATAATTTAGACTTAAAGTACTTTCCTTTCACTTGATAGCTCATTGTCAATGCTTTTCTTTTGTTGAAAATGACCTTAGCTCTTTTGTCAACACTTGACCTTTTGCTAATGATGACGATATTTTGACCTCAAAATGAATTCACTGAATGATTTTTTGCTGGATTGTAGATGCTTGTAGCTGCTTCTCAGGTCCCTTTGATGTTGATTTTAAGATGAATAATCAGGTCCCTTCTGCAATAACATATGACATTGATCTTGTTTAGGTCCCTTACTGATAAATATTGATTATGATGTCTCAGGTCCCTTCTGCAATACAATTGCTTGACATTAAACCAGTTGCATAGTTTGTTGGTTTATTATGAATCTTCCCCCTTTCTGATCTTGACACTTGTCCTTAAGTCATTGAATTTTGGAAGATTATTTTGCAAAATGAAATTGAAAAACATAAAAGATAATTCATATTGGCCAAACAAGTTGGTTTTCTGATATGAATTCAAGTTTGTATTGTGCCATTATCCTATATTTTCACAAGAAAACTCCTTTATTATTTTTTAACTTTTTATTTTTATTTTTTATTATGGAAGTAGGAAAGGCATATCACTATGTTGTTCCAATATTTCTATATTGTTTTTTGCTGAGACTCTTTTCAGAAAGTCTTCTTTATTGATTGGCTTATTATAAACTTTGAGTCTATGACCATTAACTAGAAATCAAATGATGGCTTCATCAATTGTCTTGATCTTGACTGCTCCATTGTCAAAGATTTCTTCTATCTCATCTGGCTCAAGCCAATGAGTAGTAAACTTAGCTTTGAAATCTTTGTACTTGGAGTTGTAAAGAAGTGCTCAGTCTCCCTTATGAAAAAAATTGTTTTTGATAAATCTGTCAATGCCAGTTGATTCTCTACTACTATACTAGTGATGTATGCTCAACTGCTTGTTGTCTGATCTCATCTAGTTCATTCAGTTTCATAATTATCTGCTATTGGGCTTCTAACAGGTCCAATCCCAATTCCACTGCAAGTTTAAATATATGAATTTGAAATTCGATTGGTATCAAACTTCTTTACCATATACCAGTTGATATGGGCTAAATCCAATAGTATTTTTCCATGTAATTTTGTATGCCCATAATGCATATTTTAATTTGTTTGAGCAATCTTTTTCTTTCATTTGAACTGTCTTTGTCATGATGTTTTGCATAAACTTATTAGTAGATTTCACTTGTCCATTTGCTTGAGGATGATATAGAGTAGAATTTCTATGCTTGATTTTGTTTTTTTCTATAAGATCTCGGACAAGTTTAGAAGTGAATTGTGATCCCTGGTCTGTAACAATTTGTCTTGGAACTCCAAACCTTACAAAGAGGAATGAAACCACTATTTCTTCTATTGCTTGTGCCACTGCTTTTGCTTCTACCCATTTTGTAACATAGTTTGTACACACTAAGATGTACTTCTTTCCATTTGAAGGCGTGTTAATAGGTCCCACAAAGTCAAAATCCCATTTCTCAAATGGTTCTATAAGTACTTGTGGTTTCAATGGAATCTCATCTGATACTACAGGTTTTCCAGTTCGCTGACAACTATCACATCTTTTGACATAGGCCTTTGAGTCCTTGAAAATTGTTGGCCAGTAGTAGCCAAGCTTGAGCACCTTGTATGCTATTCATTTATCTGTAAAATGGCTACCACATGGTTCATTGTGACATGCTTTTAGAATTGTTGGCATTATGATACAGGTATGATACAGGTATGTCACAGGTGTTGTCCTTGATGGAAACTCTCGCAGATGAAATATCATAGTATAGTAGGTAAACAAAAAATAATGAAGAAAGAAAGGTATACACAGGTTCACCATTGACCAAGCCACGTATACACGCAGGTTCACTGCATACAAAGTCGCATATACAAAAAGGTATATGCAGGTTCACCATTGACGAAGTCACGTATACACACATGTTCTCTATATACAAAGGCGCGTATAACGTACACACACATGTTCACAGTAGGAAATGCGTGTTCATGTTGGAAAACTAAGTTTTGGTGCATGGTATTTGGGTCCATTGTATTTTAGTATTGGTCCATGGTATTTGGTTCGAGGTATTGAACCCAGATATTGGGTCCAAGGTATTGGTCCTACATGGTTTTGGACCATGGTATTGAGAGAGGCCTAAACCTATATAAGGAGAAGAAGATCATTAGGCCAGAGGGAAAGTGTGCAAGGCTTGAATATCTGGTGAAGTAGGAGATCCAGTATGCTAGTTATGGGTTTGTGATGCTTTGCTTGATCTGAACCAAGGATGCACCTATGATGGATCGGGATCATAAGGCTTGGAATGTATTATCATTATGTGGTTTTAACATGGATCGACTAGATCTGAATTATTGACACATATTTTATTGTATAAATGTTATGATCTAGGTATGACTGATGTCTGGTATAACTGCAAAGTTTTGAGTTAATATTTGTAGATGTACGTGTGTTCGCTTTGGTAAAAGCGCATATACGCACTAGTTTGGCACATCAGAGTTGCGTATATAGTATGAAGTATGATATTTGAAGTTGCAGTTGGATCTGGTCGTTGTTGAAGAGTTCTGGGTTCTGCTCTGTGTTTTGGTGACTATGTTATGATGACAATATTCTAATTCGTTGATTCAGTTGTGGGTGATTCAGAGATTGATGATGCAGATGTGGTTGATGGTTGTATTGTAGTAGTGATAATTTTGTGCTTCAATGTTTGTTGATGGTTCTAGTATGAAAATTGGAAGAAACATCGCCTTCATATTATGGTGTTGTGTTCCAAGAGTATCCAGTCTGAAAATTTATGAAACGTGGTACTTGGAAGAAGAGTGAAGGTTGGAGCCTTCAGTAGGCCGAAGCCTACATATTGGTAAACATATCGGCCAGTACAAGAGCTAGGGGGTTGGAGCTCCCTTTTAGTAGCAGTTGAAAACGAGTGAAGGTTGGAGCCTTCAGTAGGCCGGCACCTATGTACTAGTAAACATATCAGCTAGTACAAGAGCTAGTGGGTTGTAGCTCCCTTCCAGTAGTAGCTGGAGAACAAGAGAAGGTTGTAGCCTTCTGCAGGTGGGTGTCTACGTATTGGTATGAGTTTTCACCAGTACAAGATTGTAAACAAGTTTTTCTTATATTAAAGGAAGACGGCAACAGGTGGTTTTTGTCCCGCATTGGGTTTCTACCTTATATCATGGTGTTCATGTGTGTGTCTTATGTATGATGATTTTTTCTATTTTCATTGCACCTGGTTACTGTTTATATGGTTAATGAAGTTTTGATGCACTAATTAAAGATAAACATATGATGAATTAACTGAATCATAAGTTTGCTGGATATACGCTAGTTGCATTAAACATAGTTGCGTGTACACGCAGGTTCCCTTAACTCAAGTAGCATATATGAATATGATTATGGAAATGAAAAAATTATTGATTTGCTAATACTGATTCACCCACCCCTCTCAGCATTATTTCCAACAATTGGAATCAGAGTAGGTCCTTTGGTAGAAGCTTGATGCTTGAAGGAGATCCGTAGAACAATGGGAAAGAAAGTGCGTCAGAAGAAGAAGACAACTCAAAAGAACAACAACAACTTGCCGTCAGGTGGAAGTAAGTATTCAGATTTTGAATAACCTCAGATTGAAGATGAACTAGTAAATGCAGCATCAGATCAACAAGATCTCTTTAACAAAAGAGAGAGTGCCTTGCAAGAAGAAGTTTCCAGATTAAAATCTCAGCTAGAGTGTTCCTTCAAAGTACATCAAATGCTGCAAGATGGAGTGATATCATTGAAAAATAAGTAGAATGAAGAACTACCTCAAGTAGATAAAGGACAAGAAAATGAGATTCTCAAATTAAGGCAACAAGTGGAACAAGGAAGAAAGGTTGCAGAAATCCTAAAGAAACAACATCTGGAAAAGGAAGAGCAACATCAGATTGAGGTAAATATCTTAAAAGGTAAATTAGAAGAAAATAATAAACTATTATGATTTCAAGATAGTACTAATGTTTTTGATGATATTCTTAGTAGTCAAAGATCCCCTGCTATCAAAACTGGTCTTGGTTTTCATGAATCTGTTGAAGGTGAATATAGCTCTCAAGGTGAGGTAAGGAACTCTAATGAAAAACCTGAAATTCTCAACGAGGAGATAAGAGGTCAACCACATCAACAACCAAGGAAAGAAATCCATCAAAGAAAATATTTTACTCCAAAATGGAAGTGATAGTCGATTATTTTCTCAGATGAATAATGTTGAGTGTTATGTATGTCATAATATTGGACATGTTGCAGCGAGATGCAGAAGTAGAATGGTTCAAGGCCGTCACACAGAAAAATAATCACATTCCATGTACTTCAAGGGATATTGTTTTGCTTGCAATATATTTGGTCACAAAGCCATTGATTGCTACAGAAGGAATATGAAACATGTAAGATGTTATGCATGTAACAAGTTTGGACATATAGAAAAGGAATGCAAGAACAAAGTACATGCACCATACCAAAAGGAGAAAACATCATCATAGTCGAAGATATGGAAGAAGAAGGAAGTACAGTCAGAAAGATGTGGCATAACAGAGTATATGGACATGATAGACTTAGAGGGAGCTGAAAGTGTGAAACTTCAGTGCTCTAAATCTCATACACAAGTTTCATGAAGACAAGTCATGTATATACGCGAGTTCGAAGCTACACAATCATGTATATGTTGGGTTGAGGAAAAGTAGTGGAACAAACTCAAGAAAAAGGGGCTGACATGGTTCAGTCAATTATTTGCTCTGTTTGACGATGGTTACAATCTATTGATGATGTGTGGAAATGTGTTGGTATTCATAAGATGTTATTTAGAAGTTCTTTTGATCCTAACTTGATGTATATCTGATTGATGATGATGCCATGATACTTCTTGCTGATATATGCATGATCAGATCTGACAATGAACAGATGGAATAGGCTCAAGGGGAGCATATGCTTCTAATAATGCATTGTTGGCATTATAGTTAGAAGTCTTTGGTGATAATTCTTATGATACATCTTGCTACTTATTGTTGGTTGGTCAAGAAAATGGTATTGCAAGTTACAGGTTGCTGATGTTGCTAACAGATGCTTATGGTGCATATCATATATGGTGTATGATAGTTGTTGATGACTATCATGGTCTTGTTTAGATTGTTGGTAATTGTTATAAAAGTCATGTCTTTCATTTGATGTAAAGGTCATGAAATGACCTATTTTTTTACCCCACTATGCATGGGATGGATAAAGTAATGTTCTTATTTTGACATGTATAAACATTTGGTATGTCCCCACTTGGTTGGGTGGATGAGTCAAAATGGCATATCCCCACTTGGTTGGGAGATTGATATATGTATGAGTCATTGGTGATAGGAAGTTCATACTCACTTAGTTGAGTTGTAGAGTCATGTTATTCTTTTAAAAAATATTTTTGCAGACTCTGCATGTGCTCAGGGGGAGCATGGACGGATTGGTACATCTTGGCATTTACAAAGGGGGAGCTCAATCAGAGATTTCAGCATGTACTCAAGGGGATTATGGACAACAAAATGTATATCAAGGGAGATAATATATTGGTCTGCCCTTTTCCTTTGATGTCAAAGGGGGAGAGTGACTTGGTGTGGTTGTTTCCATCAAGTCCAAAGGGGGAGATTGTTGGCATTATGATACATGTATGACACAGATGTTGTCCTTGATGGCAACTCTCTCAGATGAAAGATCATAGTATAATAGGTAAATAACAAAGAATGAAGAAAGAAAGGTATATGCAGGTTCACCATTGACCAAGCCGCGTATACACGCAGGTTCACTGTATACAAAGTCACGTATACGAAAAGGTATACGCAGGTTCACCATTGACCAAGTCGCGTATACACGCACGTTCTCTATATACAAAGGTGTGTATAATGTACACACACACATTCACAGAAGGAAAGGCATGTACATGTTGGAAATCTAAGTTTTGGTCCGTGGTATTTGGGTCCATGGTATTTTGGTATTGGTCCATGGTATTTGGTCTAAGGTATTGACCCCAGGTATTGGGTCCAAGGTATCAGTTCTACATGGTTTTGGACCATGGTATTGAGAGAGGCCTAAACCTATATAAGGAGAAGAAGATCATTAGGCTAGAGGGCAAGTGTGCAAGGCTTGAATATCTGATGAAGTAGGAGATCCAGTATGTTGGTTATGGGTTTGTGATGCTTTGCTTGATCTGAACCAAGGGTGCACCTATGATGGATCGGGATCATAAGGCTTGGAATGTATTATCATTATGTGTTTTGAACATGGATAGACTAGATTTGAATTATTGATGCATATTTTATTGTATAAATGTTATGATCTGGGTATGAATGATGTTTGGTATAACTACAAAGTTTTGAGTTAATATTTGCAGATCTGTACGCGGGTTTGCTTTGGTAAAAGTGCATATACATGTTGGTTCGGCGCATCAGAGTCGTGTATAAAGTATGAAGTATGATATTTGAAGTTGTAGTTGGATCTGGTTGTTGTTGAAGAGTTCCGGGTTCTGCTCTATGTTCTGGTGACTGTGTTATGATGATAGTATTCTAATTGGTTGATTCAGTTGTGGGTGATTCAGAGATTGATGATGCAGATGTGGTTGATGGTTGTATTGCAGTAGTGATAATTTTGTGCTTCAATGTTGTCGATGGGTCCAGTATGAAAATTGGATGAACCGTGGCCTTCATATTATGTTGTTGTGTTCTAGGAGTATCAAGTTTCAAAATTTATGAAACGTGGTCCCTGGAGGAAAAGTGAAGGTTGGAGCATTCAGTAGGCTGGTGCCTACATACTAGTAAACATATTGGCTAGTACAAGAGCCAGGGGGTTGGAGCTCCCTTTTAGTAGCAGCTGAAAACGAGTGAAGGTTGGAGCCTTCAGTAGGCTGGCGCCTGCGTACTAGTAAACATAACGGCTAGTACAAGAGCTAGGGGGTTGTAGCTCCCTTGCAGTAGTAGCTGGAGAACGAGAGAAGGTTGTAGCCTTCTGCAGGTGGGTGCCTACATACTGGTATGAGTTTGTGCCAGTACAATATTGTAAACAGGTTTTTCTTATATTAAAGGAAGACGACATCAGGTGGTTTTTGTCCTGCATTGGGTTTCCACCTTATATCATGGTGTTCATGTGTGTGTCTTATGTGTGATGATCTGTTCTATTTTTACTGCACGTGGTTACTGTTTATATGGTTAATGAAGTTCTGATAAACTAATTAAAGGTCAACATATGATGAATTAACTGAATCATAAGTTTGTTGGATATATGCTAGTTACATTAAACACAGTGGCGTGTACACGTGAGTTCCCTTAACTGAAGTAGCATATATGAATCTGATTATGGAAATGAAAAAGTTATTGATTTGCTAATACTGGTTCACCCCCCACCCCCTCTTATTATTGTTTCCAACAATTGGAATCAGAGCAGGTCCTTTAGTAGAAGCTTGATCACTTGAAGGAGTTTCGTAGAACAATGGGAAAGAAAGTGTGTCAGAAGAAGAAGACAGCTCAAAAGAACAACGAAAACTTGCCATCAGGTGGAAGTAAGTATTCAGATTCTGAATCACCTCAGATTGAAGATGAACTAGTAAATGCAACATCAGATCAACAAGATCTATTTAACAAATGAGAGAGTCCCCTGCAAGAAGAAGTTTCCAGAGTAAAAGCTCAACTGGAGTGTTCCTTCAAAGTACGTCAAATGCTGCAAGATGAAGTGATATCATTGAAAAATAAGTAGAATGAAGAACTAACTCAAGCAGATAAAGAACAAGAAAATGAGATTCTCAAATTAAGGCAACAAGTGGAAGAAGGAAGAAAGGCTGCAGAAATCCTGAAGAAACAACATTTGGAAAAGGAAGAGCAACATCAAATTGAGGTAAATATCTTAAAAGGTAAATTAGAAGAAAAGGATAAGCTGTTACGATTTCAAGACAATACTAAGATTTTGGATGATATTCTTAGTAGTCAAAGATCCCCTACTATCAAAACTGGTCTTGGTTTTCATGAATCTGTTGAAAGAGAATCTAGCTCTCAGGGTGAGGCAAGGAAATCTATTGAAAAACTTGAAATTCTCAACAAGGAGATAAGAGGTCAACCACATCAACAACTAAGGAAAGAAATCCATCAAAGAAAATCTTTTACTCCAAACTATGGAAGTGATAGTCGGTTATTTTCTCAAATGAATAATGTTGAGTGTTATGTATGTCATAATCTTGGACATGTTGCAGCGAGATGCAAAATTAGAATGGTGCAAGGCTGTCACATAGAAATATTATCACACTCCAGGTACTTTAAGGGATATTGTTTTGCTTGCAATATGTTTGGTCACAAAGCCATTGACTGCTATAGAAGGAATATGAAACATGTAGGATGTTATGCATGTAACAAGTTTAGACATATAACAAAGGAATGTAGGAACAAAGTACAGGCACCATACCAAAAGGAGAAAACATCATCACAGTTGAAGATATTGAAGAAGAAGGAAGTACAGTCAGAAAGATGTGGCATAGCAGAGTATACAGACATGACAGACTCAGGGGGAGATGAAAGTGTGAAAATTCAGTGCTCTAAATCTCATACGTAGGTTTCATGAAGACAAGTCACATATATATGCCAGTTCGAAGCTACACAGTCGTGTATATGATGGGTTGAGGAAAACTAGCAGAACAGACTCAAGAAAAAGGGACTGACATGGTTCAGTCAATTATTTGCTCTGTTTGATGATGGTTACTATCTGCTAATGATGTGTGGAAATGTGTTGGTATTCATAAGATGTTATTTAGAAGTGATTTTGATCCTAACTTGACGTATATCTAATTGATGATGATGCCTTGATACTTCTTGCTGATATATGCATGATCGGATCTGACAGTGAACATATGGAACATGCTTAGGGGGAGCATATGCTTCTAATAATGCATTGTTGGCATTATGGTTAGAAGTCTTTGGTGATAATGCTTATGATACATATTGCTACTTATTGTTGGTTGGTCAAGAAAATGGTATTGCAAGTTACAAGTTGCTGATGTTGCTGACAGATGCTTATGGTGCAGATCATATATGGTGTATGATAGTTGCTGATGACTATCATGGTCTTGTTTAGATTGTTGCTAATTGTTATAAAAGTCATGTATATCATTTGATGTAAAGGTCATGAAACAACCTATTTTGTTACCCCACTATGCATGGGATGGATAAAGTAATGTTCTTGTTTTGACATGTATAAACATTTGGTATATCCCCACTTAGTTGGCTGGATGAGTCAAAATGGTGTATCCCCACTTGGTTGGGAGATTGATGTATGTATGAATCATTGGTGATAGGAAGGTCATACTCACTTAGTTGAGTTGTAGAGTCATGTTATTCTTTTGAAAAATATTTTTGCAGGCTCTGCATGTGCTCAGGGGGAGCATGGAAAGATTGGTACATCTTGGCATGTACAAAGGGGGAGCTCAATCAGAGATTTCAGCATGTACTCAGGGGGAGTATGGACAACATAATTTATATCAAGGGAGAGAATATCTTGGTTTGCCCTTTGCCCTTGATGTCAAAGGGGGAGAGTGACTTGGTGTGGTTGTTGCCATCAAGTCCAAAGGGGGAGATTGTTGGCATTATGATATAGGTATGACACAGATGTTGTCCTTGATGGCAACTCTCTCAGCTGAAAGATCATAGTATAGTAGGTAAACATCAAAGAATGAAGAAAGAAAGGTATACGCAGGTTCACCATTGACCAAGCCGCGTATACACGTAGGTTCACTATATACAAAGTGGCGTATACGAAAAGGTATACATAGGTTCACCATTGACCAAGTTGCGTATACACGCAGGTTCTCTATATACAAAGGTGTGTATAACGTACACACGCACGTTCACAGGAGGAAAGGCATGTACATGTTGGAAAACTATGTTTTGGTCCATGGTATTTGGTTCGAGGTATTGACCCTAGGTATTGGGTCCAAGGTATCGGTACTACATGGTTTTGGACCATGATATTGAGAGAGGCCTAAACTATATAAGGAGAAGAAGATCATTAGGCGAGAGGGCAAGTGTGCAAGGCTTGAATATCTGATGAAGTAGGAGATCCAATATGCTAGTTATGGGTTTGTGATGCTTTGCTTGATCTGAACCAAGGATGCACCTATGATGGATCAGGATCATAAGGCTTGGATTGTATTATCATTATGTGGTTTGAACATGGATAGACTAGATCTGAATTATTAACGCATATTTTATTGTATAAATGTTATGATCTGGGTATGACTGATGTCTGGTAGAGCTGCAAAGTTCTAAGTTAATATTTGCAGATCTGTAAGCGGGTTTTCTTTGGTAAAAGTACATATACACGTTGGTTCGGCGCATCAAATTCGTTTATACAGTATGAAGTATGATATTTGAAGTTGCAGTTGAATCTGGTTGTTGTTGAAGAGTTCCGGGTTCTGCTCTGTGTTTTGGTGACCGTGTTATGATTATAGTATTCTAATTGGTTGATTCAGAGATTGAAGATGCATATGTGGTTGATGGTTGTATTGTAGTAGTGATAATTTTGTGTTTCAATGTTGTTGATTGGTCCAGTATGAAAATTGGATGAAACGTGGCCTTCATATTATGGTGTTGTGTTCTAGGAGTATCCAATCTGAAAATTTATGAAACGTGGTCCCTGGAGGAAGAGTGAAGGTTGGAACCTTTAGTAGGCTGGCACCTACGTACTGGTAAACATATCAACCAGTACAAGAGCAAGGGGATTGGAGCTCCCTTTCAGTAGCGGCTGAAAACGAGTGAAGGTTGGAGCCTTCAGTAGGTCGACACCTACATACTAGTAAACATATTGGCTAGTACAAGAGCTAGGGGTTTGTAGCTCCCTTCTAGTAGTAGCTGGAGAACAAGAGAAGGTTGTAGCCTTATGCAGGTGGGTTCCTGTGTACTGGTATAAGTCTGTGCCAGTACAAGATTGTAAATAGGTTTTTCTTATATTAAAGGAAGACGACAACAGGTGGTTTTTGTCCCGCATTGGGTTTCCACCTTATATCATGGTGTTCATGTGTGTGTCTTGTGTGTGATGATCTGTTCTATTTTTACTACACTTGGTTACTGTTTATATGGTTAATGAAGTTTTGATGCACTGATTAAAGATCAACATATGATGAATTAACTAAATCATAAGTTTGCTGGATATACGCTAGTTGCATTAAACACAATTGCATGTACACACGAGTTTCCTTAACTGAAGTAGCGTATATGAATCTAATTATGGAAATGAAAAAGTTATTGATTTGCTAATACTAATTTCCCCCCTCTCAGTATTATTTCCAACAAGAATATCAAGAATTTTCATCTTCGCTTACACATTTTATTATCAAAAGACCAGGACTAGTATAGAAGAGGTCACAATTGACCCAACTATATCTAACACTCTCTGATTATTTTTCTTTTCCGCTTGCTAGTGAAATGAGATGGTAATATTCTAGATGATAAATAATTAGCTATATTTGCAAACCATGGGGTTTTAGCTATTAGAGAAAATATATGTTCATTAGGAAAGTTATCTGTAACATGAATAAGACCACCAGGAGAATGAAGTCTTGACAGGAAATCTACCACTTGATTATCTTTTCCTGGTCGATCTAGAACATTGAGATTGAATTTTTGCATTAACAACAACCATCTAGTAATATCTCCATTGGTAATTGTTTTTCATTAAATATTTAATTATTGAATGATCTGTAAGAATAAACTTTTGATAGCCTGTTATATAATGCCTAGATTTATTGGCTGCATGCACAACAACTACAATTTCTTTTTTAGTTACTGCATAGTTTAATTCTGTCGGAGTTAGATTTTTGCTAATGAATAAATGGAATAGTTAAATTGATTTTCTTTTTGTCCTAGAGATGCTCCTATAGCTATATCTAATGCATCAATAGATATGTGAAATGACAATGACCAATTTGGTCCTTTGAGAATGGGTGCTATAGACAATTTTTCTTTGAATTTTTCAAATGAATTTTGACAATTTGTAGTCCATTGAAACTCAATGTCTTTTGCAAGTAATTTGAATAAGGGCAAAGCTATTTTTCTGAAGTTTTCAATGAACCTTCAGTAATAGCCTACATATCCCAAGAAACTTCTTACTTCTTTCTGTGTTGTTCGTGGAATTATGTTTACAATGAATTGTATCTTTGTTGGGTCTACCTTTATTCCAGAACAAGAAATGTGGTGTCCTAGCACTATCCCTTCAGTTAAAATCATTAAAAATTTCTCATTGCTTAGGGATAAGTTTGTCTCTATGCATCTCTTTATAACTTTTTCAAGGTTATTTAAATAATCATCAAATATACCTCCATAGAAAGTAAAATCATCCATGTAGACTTCAACACATTCATGTATAAGATCTACAAAGATAGCTAGGGATTCTCTTTGAAATGTAGCAGGTGCATTACATAATTCAAAAGGTAAAACATTATAAGCATATGTTCCCCAAGGACAAGTAAATGTAGTTTTATCCCGATCCTTTAATGCTATCTTAATTTGATTATAACCACTAAATCTATCGAGAAAGGAAAATAACTTTTTCCTTGCCAATGAGTCAAGTACTTGATCAGTGGATGGTAATAGGAAATGATCTTTCAATGTTGCTTTTGTTCAATTCCCTATAGTCTACAAAAATTCTCCATTTTCCATTTTTCTTAGGAACCAAAACTAAGGGAGAAACCCATTGACTATCAGATATGGGGTAGATAAATTCTACCTATAATAGTTTCTGCAATTCCTCTTTCACTATCTCCTTCATTATTGGATTCATTCTTATTTGTGGTTGTCTTACTAGCTTGATTGTTTCATCTGTGTAAATGCAATGGATACATGTTTTTGGATGGATTCCATGCATATTTGTATAATCCCATGCAAAATATTTTGAATATTTCTGTAACAATGTAATTACCTGTTGTTTTTGTGATGATTGTATATTATTTCCAATATTTAAATTCTTTCCAAGATTGATTTCAATGGTTTTGCTTTGAGAATTGGTAATTGAGTTGACAAGAAAAATGCTTTCAAATTAATTCTTCAATGGTTGAATAGTACAATTTTCCTGAAAACATTGATTTAAAAGATGATTTGAAACTTCATATTGTGTTATTCGTATCTTCTCAAAAATATCAAGTTCTGAAATAAAAAGGTCCATTAAATCCTCATTTTCTTCTTCTTCTCTAAAATTAAAGGCTTGATTAATGCTTAAAATAGGTTGAGTTTTTCTTGTTGCTTATCAGGCCATGATAGTAAATAAGGAGGTTGAGCAGGAGGATAGAGTGTAATATGTTTCCTTTCATCTCCATGTGCTATGATCATGCTTCCTAATCTGCATCCAATGAAGGCATCTGTTGTGGCTAACCATGGCCTGCCAACAATTAAAGGATGGCCTCCTAGATTTGTTTTTTGTTACAAGATCAGAAAGCCTACAGGGTATTCCCATGAATCCAAAGAAACAATGATATCCTCAAGTATTCCTTTAAGTACAAATTTAGATCTGTCTGCTAGTTCTAAAATTGTAATAATAGGTCAGATATTTGACAATTTTAAATACTTCATAGTTTCTATTGTCATGACATTTATAGCAGCTCTTAGATCACTAAAAGTTTTAGGAACTGAAAAATTATTGATTGAAATGGTAACCATAAGTATTCCAAGATCAATATACTTTTCAATTGTTGTTTTTGCAGACATGAGACTAGCTAATTTGCCAATGACTTGGATTATGGGTGGATCTCTTTTCTTTCTGCCAGTTTTCTTAATACATAATTCCTTTATTGTTTTTGTATATATTGGAATATATTTGATAGCTTGCAACAAAGGAATTTTGACATAAGAATTCTAAGATATCAAATTCAGGAAGAGAAATTGAAGTTTTTTGCTCTACTAACCTTTCTGGGAAAGGTGGTGTTTGAGTCATAATAGTTTTACTTTTCTGAATTTGATTATTTGTATTAGATTTTTCATATTGTTCTCCTTCTGCAATTTGTTCTTCTATGATTGGTGGAGAATCTTTTTGTAGAATTTTTCCAGACCTCAAGTAGATGTCTTGAATAGGAAGAATAGAATATGTAGGAAATAATGTTGTTTCTTCCACATTATATGCTAGCCTTTCCACTATATTACTTGGATTTGCTACTGGCTAAGTTGGTAATTGAGTTGGCCTAGGTGGTCGTTAGTTATAAGGTAGCTGAAGCTGCTGAGGTTGAGTTAATGTAGGAATTGATTGTTGTGTGAATGTATTTGATTGAGGGGATTGCTGGAATTGCTGATATGGAAATGGTTGTTGAGGATATGATATTGATATGATTGTTTAGGACTCCATAAGAATATCCTCACCAACTTTGTGAAGGTTGTTTTTGGTTTTGCTGAGGAGGCCAAACTTTCCATGGCATAGGAGCATTCCATGAATTTTGATATTGAAAATTCTGGGGAATTTGTTGAGGAAACTATTGTACATCATCTGTGACATGATTTTCTATACAAAGTCCACAAACATGTATATTATCTAAAGGACATTCTCGTAAAGGATGCTTCTTCTTACACTTAGGAAAAAAGATTGATAGTATTTGTTCTTCTTATTTTCTTTCAATACATCAACCTATGCTCCTAAGGTGCTCAAAATATTAGTTTTAAAGTTTTCTAACAAACTCCCTATTTCTGCTCTTGTTACATCAACTGTTGCTGATTTAGAAGTTCTTGAAGTTATATCTCTTTTTCTTGTTTTGGCTCTACCTCTAGAATACTTCTGACATAATTCAACAATTTCATCGAATGGTAAGTATGAAATATCTCCTTTACCCATCACATTGAGAATATCAAGATACTCATCTTGTATTCCTTTGAGAAAAATTATTCTAATGGTATCAAGATTTAGAGAATGTTATTTGAATTTTTGTAAGTTGTGAGGAAATCGTTCTAAGTATTCTTCCAAACTCTCATCTTCTTGTTGAGACATCCTAAAAATATCTTCTTTTGAATCTCTAGGCCTACAATAGGCTTGATGCTTAAGAAAAAAATTTCTCATGTCTTCCCAAGTAGTAATAGTGTGTTCTCCTAATCCCATAAGCCATTTTAATGCAGTTTCTTTAAGAGTAGCAGGAAAAAGATGAAGCTTGTGTGTATCATCAATATAACCATAAGCACGGCATAAGATATCAAATTCAAACATAAATGAATCAAGATTTTCAGAAGATGTTCCATAGAAATTTGGTAAAACCGAAGGTGGAATATTCTTCATTTTTATCTCTTCTCCAAGAATTGTCTTAGTATCTAAAATCGGGAATCCAAAAGTAGCTTCTTCATCATTATCTATTTCTGCATCTTGTCTTCTCTTATGATCATAGTCTCTTTTGGCATATTCTTTTCTTTTCCTTTCTGTTTCTCTTCTTGTCTCTTCTTCCCTTTTTCTTTGCCATTCTTTTTGTTGCTTTTCATATTGTAACCTTTGTTCTAGAGTGAGTACTGGGATGTTAGATCCTTGCCCTCCTTCTCCCATATCTTTTTTAGCAGTTTCAAATGTTTCAGTAATAAATTGAGATTGTATATTTTCAAATTATTTTTTTTGTTCAGAAATAGTTTCAAAGATAGGTTGATCTATTTGTTCAAGAATAGACTGATCAATTGGTTTTGTTATCTCTCTTTGTTTTCCTATGGAAGATGTTTCTATTTGTTTTTGTTTCCTCTTCACTTCATAAGCTAACAAAGTTTGTCTTTCAACAAGTGTTAACCTTTGTCCTGAACGTTGTTTTTCCTCTAACTCTTCCAAAGCTAGTTTTCCAACAATTGGTGTAGTTAATTCAAATGGAGGTATTCCTGCTTCTACCAATGGTTTAGTATTTGGGGGGTCTTGTTTTGCGTATATACCCTTTTCCTGTCTTTGTTTAGGCATAAATGACCATAATGAAAAATCCTAATTTTTTAATGTTTTTTTTTTATTTTTTTTTTTTATTTTTATGTTTTTGTTTTTGTTTCAAGCTTCCTATTTTGATTGAATCTGAATGTGCTTCCCCGGAAACGACACCAAAAATGTCAGGTCAATTTATTAAGTAAACTAACGCATGTGTTTTACTTGTCAATCTAGGTTTGTAGACTTGGAAGCACGTCCAAAGTATATGGATTTCAGCTAAAGTCAATTTCGGAAGGAAAGGATCAAAGGCTAAAGGAAATGCATATTACAAATAAGTTCTAATTTTAAAGAAACTAAAAAGTCTCTGATTCAAGATGCAGCAAGCACAGGAAGAGGCTCCTAACTTAGGAGGTCCTAGTTGTCCTTCCCCACAGTACTGTCCTCAAGAAGAGAAACTAAAGAGCAACAATTTGTGATGTGTAGAAAGCAAGTGAAGAGGCTCCTAACTTAGGAGTTCCTGGTTTCCCTTCCACATAGTTCTACTCCAACAACATAACCATTGCATCAAATCATAAATTGAAATTCAAGAAATGTAAAAGGATGATTTTTAGTTGTGATTCATAATTTGATAGAAAGAGAATTTAATTTGAATCCTTGGTTGTCCTTTCATATGCAAATTAGATTTTAAACCAAATTCATTCAAAAGTCATACAGAAATCATAACACATCTAAGTAACTAAATCATAAAACTGAAACAAGAAATACTGAGTCAAAACTATGCTAATTGGTACAAAATTTAACTAAAGTGTACTTAGCTTGGTATGGGGGCCCTGCAACCTTGCCTTGTACACCTGAAGAAATCTTCAGATACAAATAACTTAATAAATCATCCACAACATGAAAATCAAATAGAATAGTATAAACGATTCTTCAAATTATCTGAAAATTCTCTAATAATCTCAATGCAAAATTACACACTTACACCCCTTTGAATGGTCCATAAACTCTGTTTAAATAAGAAAATCATAAACAAACTTTGTTATAATGGATCTAAAAGCCTTATCAATCCTAACCCATCCATACAGGTCGATCTCATCAAGTCTGGTTCAAAAAATCAAGAAAAATCCCACAAAATAATAAATCTGCCTCTTTTACTAGGGATTCCTGAATGACACGTCAAGTTTGACCAGTGTTGACTGGGCCTGTTTTTGCTCAGTTTGACTGAACCAATAGGTGTTTCTTCATCCGTGGTTCCCAATATTTCCAAATATGTGCTCAGATCTTGCCCAGGTGTCCTATACAGATGAATTTAATGGAGCTATTATGGGAATTTTTAATGCAGTCCAAACTTACTCTTAAAACCCAATTTTTACAAAAAATTCAAAAAATTGGAAAACTTAATTTAGTTACCTAAATATGTAAAATAGGACTAAAATGAGGCATATATAGGTGAAATAGGATGGAATATGGTGGTAAATAAATGGATTTAGGATAGGAAGGTGTCCCCTTCATTTATGAGCCCTTACCTTGAATTCTCCATCAAAAACTTGGAGCACAAGGGGCAGCCAAGCAAGTCAAGTAGGACTGCTGTTCACTGCAAGTTTTGGCAGCTGAGTTCCTAAAGTTTAGGAGGACTGTTGGGGTCCTTAATTTGTATAAATAAGAAGGCTTAGGGCCTCAGTGGAGTTAGTCAGATTTTAGTCAGATGATAGTTAGATTTCAATCAGTAGGTTAGTCATTTTGTTAGTCTATTTTCACACTTTAGTGCAACTTTGTATCAGCACATTTTCGAGCTTTTTCTTGTAGACAATTTTTGGGATGTAACTATTATTTTTTGATCAATAAAGATGAATCCAGCTTTGCACTAGCTCTAATATTTCTCAGGAGGCTGTACTCTTGGGGTTGGGCCCAACCCAAGTGCCAGTACCTCCTTGTGTAATTTTATGTGTCTTTGCTGCATTCATAGAATAATTTCTGTTATTTAGGTTAAAATCTTGCTTTGTTACTTAGGTTGTTTTTGATGATTAAAATAGATTTTCATACTTCAGGTTGATTTAACAGTTTGGTAAATGAAAAGATCTGAAAAAAGGCCACCAAGCAATCCTTGATCTCATCTCTCCCTCCTTGGGACCATGAGCTGAGACCAAGGCATACTTGCTGCCACAAAAACATTATTTTTGCCTTTCCGTGCAATTGCTAGTGTTAGGTTTTTTGGAAAAGTTGATACCAATTGTACTTTCATGTTTAAGACCTGTTCTTGCTTAGTTTCCATAGTTATCTTGCATTATTTCTTGTGTATAAACTTATGTTCATCATGTTTCTAGTTTTTAGGTCAGATTAGGTCAAAATAGCTAGATCTCTGGTTTTCTTAGTCTTTGTTCAATTAGTTTTGGAAAATTATGTGAAAAACACCTGTAATACCTCCCTGCCTAGCCTTCCTCCATCATACAACCTACTCCAACCTCTAATCCAAGATTCCTTCCCTTCATTTGCCACAATTTTCCAATTTTTCCTAATTCCTACATTCTTGTGCAGCATCGCTCCTTCCATCCTTGAACGAATCTAACCACCTTAATCACTTCTTAGCCTCATTTACCAGGTCCTAGACCCCTTTTCATCCTCATCCATCCTCCATTTCCACTTTCCCACTGTTTTTCCACCAACCCTTCAAAATCCTCTTTCGGATCTTCCTGTAGAACATCCTATAGAACCCCTGCAGACTTCCTGTAGAAGTTTACGTGAGTGGTTTTTCAAGATTTGATCACTGTGAAACTCTCTGGAAGGGTGTTAGGGACCCCTTAGGCCTTGTTAGCATATTCCCAACCTCCTACAAGTGCCTACCCCATTTCCTTTTGCCAATCAACCTCTGCGCAGTCAAAAATAGTTAAAGCAAATGCATAATAATTCTGCAAAATTACTCAAAAATGCAAAAAGATGTTTTTTTCCAGATCTTACTGCAGAAGTAGCTTAGTCACATTCATTTTACCTTTCTAAAATTAAATGGCATCCATTTCCACTGCTTTCATCTCTTTTCTTGCACCAGTAGGGCTAGTCGGTAAAACTAGGGTTTGCTAGGGTTTGTGTTTTTTCAGCTTTCAGCTTCTTTCTGCAAGTAGACTAGCTTCCTTTGAGTTAGCTTTTATCCATCATAGTTAAAAGCTTCTTCTAAGAGCTCATAGAAGTTGGCTTAAGCTCCTAGTGGACTTGTACCAACTGATCAAGTGACAACCTGTGGCAAGAGCTAGTACTTGTGCATATAGCACCGTCGCTTCCAAGTTTGTTACGAACAACCGGGTTGATAAAAGTAAAGAAGGGAGTCCCAGGAGTTGCAGCATAATTGGTGCAACACTGGAGCCCACCATCTTTTTTGGCGCCGTTGCTGGGGAACCATCAGAGTATTGGTGATTGTTGCTTTTCTTCTATTTTCTACTACAACCTTCTGCTAAGTAGTTTATTTCAGCAAGAGTAGAGTAGTTGTTTAATTTCCATTCTGCAATTTCATTTCCGAAAAATTAGATTAGACGTTTCCTACTTTCATTTCATTTCAACAAGCGTAGATAAGATATTTTTCGCTTTCATAGATTAGCATTTCAATTCCGCAATTTCAATTCTGCAAGTGTAGATTAGCATTTCAAATCCGCAATTTCAATTCTGCAAGCGTAGATTAGCATTTCAATTCTGCAAGCGTAGATTAACATTTCATTTCTGCAATTTCAATATTGCAAGCATAACTTAGCATTTCATTCCTGCAATTTCATTTCAGCAACATAGATTAGTCCTTTCCTGCTTTCATTTCAATTTTGCATTTTCATTTCAGCAAGATAGATTTTAGTTAGTTGCAGTTCAATCTATTTCAGTTTTGTAGGTACAAGCAAAAAAATAAAATAAAAATAAACCAAAAAGATTTCCTTTCATGCCTCGTAGGAGTAGAGATAATTCAGAAAAATGTTTGCACAACACCCCCACTGCTTCACACAACCAACCTTCTCTCTTCTTCAGTGGCTACAATCACGAAACACCCGTAGGTAACAACAAGGCATATTTGAAGAGCCTATAGGGGAGAAGAACAAGAAAACATTCCTCTGGAGCCAATGGCTGAAAATAGAAATGTTGGGAGCAGTACCTTATCCAATTTTTTTTTTCAAATCAGATGGAAGATTTCAAGAGCGAGATGAGGCAGTTTCTTTCCATGCAACTGGATACCTTACGGATCCAAAGGAAGCAAGAGGAAGCCAAGAGGGCTTTGGCCATATTTTGTCCTAGGTGCACTAGAAAGCATCCTAGGAACGAATGTCCATTGCACTCTATAGAAGTGTGTTTTGTTTGTGAAAGAGACCATCCTATGAACCAGTGACTTTCCTTGCCCGGACTTAAAGCTGCATATCAAAGGGCCAAAGGAGCCATTGAACCACTCTATTTCATGAACCAAAGGAGGCCACATGGACCCAGAACTTACCAGCAGGGAATGCAAGGGACATCCTAGACTTATTACAACCCCTATCAAGCCACTTCCATGCCTTCTTGGGGTTCCCCTGCTCATTCTTCCTGGTCCACACCCCCTCCTTAGTCGTATCCATCTCAATACCATGCTCCTCCAGTTGCTCATCCATTTCACCCCTACACCTAGCCACAACCTCAGTGGAATGCACCTCATTAGGGGTGGAGGCCCTAGTACAACACTCCTCCCACTCCTTTTCCTCGACCACCTGCTCAACCGCAACCATCGCCTCCTGCTCCACTAAGGCAGCCCCAAATGCCTGCTCAATCGAACCCGAATCCAAATAACAAGCAGGCTCAACAAGTATATAGTGGGAAACCATCTACCCAACCACAACCCCATCCACATCCATATCAAATATACACCCCCACTCAACTACCCATACTACCATTTCCAATCCCACACATTGGAGTAGCTCAACTCAGTTACAATGCTAAGGCACAACATGTCCAAACAACTCCTCTTGAGCTCCATGATATTCACCATAGCTCAGGAAGAGTATTGCAAGAAAGAGATTATATTGACAGCATTGAAGGACCACATCTAGCAAAAGAAGATTCAAAAGAGGAGATCAAAGAACCATGGGCTGCACTTGATAAAGAGAAGACAACAGAATCAGAAATCGAGAGAGGTCCCTCATGGGTACCATCAAATCCTCCATGTATTCAAGAGAAAAATCAGCAAAAAGAGGAAGATGAGAAGGTCATGGTAGAAGGTGACATGAAGAATGATCCAGATCAACAAAAAGACCAAGGATATTAGAGTTATATTGAGATATGGTTCCAGACGGTCACTAAGTTGCAACAATACTCTCTTCCTCAACCTTGCTTGATCCCTTCAAAGTCAAATCATTTGGTCTTTGAAATCTGGATACCTATCAAAGCATGCATTGCAAGCCTCCACATCATTTTGTCTATCATCTCGATGTGCACATGGCTCCATTGGAAGTATTCTTATACTTGAAAATGATTTTGTTTTTCAAGTAGGATAGGGTAGAAAAAAAAAGAAAAAAGAAAAAGAAAAAAAAGAAAAATAAGAAGAAAAAATAAAAATCTAAGGTGAAAACCTCCTCGGAGGCGCCTCAAATTGGCTCATTGATTGAAAACCTCCATGAGGCGGTCAATGGGTTGGAAAGAAGAGAATAAAAAGAGAATAAGATCCCTGGGTGAAAACCTCCCTTGGAGGCGCCCAGGGAAGGCAATTAGGGTGAAAACCACCATGAGGTGCCCTAGTTGTTTTAAAAAAAAAGAGAAAAAGAAATAAGAAAAGAGAAAAAGAAAAATAAACCTAACTTCTGTTGAATGATTGCAGGTTGCAGGAAGGACATCGCAGGTTAGGAGGATCACACAAAACAAAGATAGAGGTCAGTACCAGGTTGCAAGCATCCCTCACAATCCATTCCTCCATGACCACTACCCTTTCTCAAGATTTGGTCTCATTCGGACTGAGATTTCACCTTCTACAGGAAGTTTTGTGTCTTCTACAAGAAGATCCTGTAGAGCCTACAAATAAGACAAGATTGATTTTCGAGGAGGACCCAAAGGTTGGGAATCTATCCATGAGGCCTGTAAACATCCCTGCTTCCATCCATCGCCATATGTCACATTTTTCAATCTCCATACACCTCCATTGCACTCATTTTTTTTATGTTCCTGCACAGTCACGCACAAAAATCTTGTTTTCTTCATACTGCCAGCAAAAACTCCTTAATGATAAATCACGTAGTAGTTTTTCACTCACCATACCTGTTACATTCCGTCTAGATTCCTCATCAGTTGAGACCCTCATCGGCAGTATAGCCCAAGTTTATTTTTTCCTCACTGTGCAAAAACTGCAGAATGCTCTGATACAAAAATACATAGAGCTGAAATTTTTTCCCTAGCTTGAAAAACGTGCATCCATTGAAAAAATTGTTTTATGGGGAGTTGTATAGGGATGATGGCAACGTGCCCAAGCAATTTCAACCAATTCCAGTGCACGGTTTCCAAGAAATCAGCCTCCATCACCTTCATCCATTTTTGCATTTTCTCCATACCTATGCATCCATTTCAAAACCTGTTTCATGGGGAGATGTATATGGGTGATAGTAACCTACCCAAGCAATTTCAACCAATTCCAGTGCACGGTTTCCGAGAAATTGACCTCTGTCACCTTCAACCATTTTCAGTTTTTCTCGAAATCCATGCATCCATTCACCACAATTTTTCTATGGGAGGTGCATAATGATGATAGAAACATGCTCAAAATGTTTCAGGTCAATCCAGTCTATCGTTTGGGAACTATGGAGAAAACAAGTCGCTGGCCTGCAAAAATCTAGCATCAGTAGCATGAGGGTGCAAATCTGAATGTTGGAACAAACTCCTGCAACGTAGATCCAGCCAGATGATGCATGCACAAGAAAAATAGCCATGTATCAGCAACTAGACCAGCATGCATCCACAGAAACAAAGGCATGCAACAGAGGGAAAGGCCGCAGCACCTTATAGTAAACGCATTCGACTTCCAGGTACGTGACTAAACCCGTTCCTCTATTGCATGAATGTAATTTAAGAATTGCATGGACAGTGAAATGGTTGCGATTAAACAAGATCAGTGGCTAGCTAATTGGCCACCCTCATCTAGTTCAGACAATGCCTCGTCTAGTTCAAACAACGCTCAGTGGGTGCAATCGGCACGTGTGCTCAGCCATCTCACGAAGAAAACTGAAAACAGGTAGTGGTGGCTGTTTAAACTCCAACGTAATTGATTGAAGTGATTACAGGCAAGCAACATACAGTTTCATAATAGCACTACAGTCTGCATGGGGCCAACGCACATCCAGTCACCTCATCTCCTCACCATGAATCACGCTAGTAGTTAAAAGACAGCTCAGTTAACACATTCACCACTCTTTGTTCACTGTGCCTTCACGACATTCTCGACTGGAGTACGCATCTACCACTTCTAGAGCAGCTAACCAGTCGTCCTCCACCAGATTTCTCCCTGTTTTTTTGAAAATCTCTCGCCTATCGGGCTCTAAAGGAAGCACAGTTTCATTCTACAAGAACACTATCTACAGGAAGACTTCTACAGGAAGGGCAGAGAGCAGTTCTGCAGCTAGAAAATTTGAGATTTTTGTCAAAATTCGAGCTTGAAAAGAGGTAGGCTCGGGAAACTGCTCTGCATATGATATAGTTATATAAGGTGGGGGATTAAAAACACAGTGTTAGGTTGAAAGAATGGAAAGTGAAGCTTAAAAGTCTGCCTGTGTTTTTTCCTTCTTTGAGTTCTACACAGTCTCTCTGTTTTTCTGCTCTGCATCCAAAATCTGCCTCTTTCTTTCTCACATTATTCTGAAAAAGGGATGCAACCATAGAAGCCAACCTGTGAAAAACCAAATTTTCAAGACTGTCCACTCTCTGAAGAAAAAACACTGTGTTATAAATATTCTCTGTTTTGTCAAAAGTATTGATTTTTCTCAAAAACTGAGAAGCAAATTCAAGTTGAAAACAGTTTGAAGAAAAAATTGCAAATTGATGTTGTGAAAAAGAAAAACATGAGAAATTCCTGATTCCAGAAAGACAAACCTCAGCCATTTCTCTATTTCCGGTTTTGAAAATTTGTTTCGTCCCTCCTCACCTGAACATTTCCAGCAGTCACTACACATCATGATAGGGAGAGTTTTAGAAATATGGTAGGGGAAGATGAGGAGGAAATAGAAAAAGAGGAAAAGACCAAAATGGAGAAAGAAGAACTTGAAACAGAGGAGGAAATCAAAACAGAAGTTGAGAAGGAAGACCCATAATAGAAAAGAAAAAGACTAAAGTAGAGAAGGCAAAAACTAAATAAGATGAGAAGAAAACCAAAACATAGCGTGAGGAAGCAAAGCTAACAGAGGTAGAGAAGACAAAAGAAGAGGGGAAAAAGGAAGAAGAGACACACCCTGAGATATCAGGGACACAAGTAGAAACAGGGGGCATAGAGATTTCTACAGGAAGTGAAGGAAAAGAATAGCAGAAAGAGAAATCCCCTACAATGTTGGCAAGGGAAGCAGCAGCTATGCTTGTTGCATTAAGCACATCTACAAAACAAAAAAAGGAAAAAGAAAAAGGCAGGCCTCCCTGTATTTAAAGGCCAGGAAAATTACAAGAATTCAAACAAGCAGAATAGGAGGAGCAGTGGAAGGACATGGACAAGAACGCAGAATTTTATGGCACACATGAGTAGACCACATCAGAATCTTGGGATGATAGGGAGGCCACCAGGGCCATCAAAGATGAAGAGATAGATTAGTTGCTTAGAGGATGAGCAACACTTTCAGTAGGGGGTGATGATGAGCCCTAGAAATGGGTAATTATATGGGCTCATTTAGCCTCCTAATTCGACTTAATACACCATTCTCATTAGTTTATTGCATGTTTTTGATTATATTTATGCTAATAGAGTGAATTGGGTTAGTCATTATGCCAAAAAGTCTAATGTGTGCTTTATGCAGATTTTTGGTCAATTTTGAGATAAAATCAAAGGTTTAATGAGCACTTGGTAGCCAAATTCGTGGAAGAACAATGGGGAGGATTTGTAGGAAGGTGTCCCCTTAATTTATGAGCCCTTACCTCGAATTCTCCATCAAAAACTCAGAGCACAAGAGGCAGCCAAGCAAGTCAAGTAGGACTACTATTCATTGCAAGTTTTGCCAGCCGAGTTCCTAAAGTTTAGGAGGACTGTTGGGGTCCTCAATTTGTATAAATAAAAAGGCTTAGGGCCTTAGTGGAGTTAGTCAAATTTTAGTCAGATGGTAGTTTGATTTTAGTCAGTAGGTTAGTCATTTTGTTAGTCTATTTTCGCACTTTAGTGTAACTCTGTATCAACACATTTTCAAGCTTTTTCTTGTAGACAGTTTTTGGGATGTAACTATTATTTTTTGATCAATAAAGACGAATCTAGCTTTGCACCAGCTCTAATATTTCTTAGGAGGCTGTAGCTCTTGGGGTTGGGCCCAAACCAAGTGCCAGTACCTCCTTTGTGTACTTTTATGTGTCTTTGCTGCATTCATAGAATAATTTCTGTTATTTAGGTTAAAATCTTGCTTTGTTACTTAGGTTGTTTTTGATGATTAAAATAGATTTTCATACTTCAAGTTGATTTGATATTTTGGTAAAGGAAAATATCTAAAAAAAGGCCATCAAGCAATCCTTGATATCATCCCTCCCTCCTTGGGACCATGAGCTGAGACTAAGGCATACTTGCTGCCACAAAACACTATTTTTGCCTTTCCACGCAATTGCTAGTGTTAGGTTTTTTGGAAAAGTTGATACCAGTTGTACTTTCATGTTTAAGATCTGTTCTTGCTTAGTTTCCATATTTATCTTGCATGATTTCCTGTGTATAAACTTTTGTTCATCATGTTTCTGGTTTTTAGGTCAGATTAGGTCAAAATAGCTAGACCTTTGGTTTTCCTAGTCTATGTTCGATCAGTTTTGGAAAATTGAGTGTAGAACACCTGTAATACCTCCCTGCCTAGCCTTCCTCCATCATGCAACCTGCTCCAACCTCTAATCCAATATTCCTTCCCTTCATTTGCCACACTTTTCCAATTTTCCCCAATTCCTACATTCTTGTGCTACATCGCTCCTTCCATCCTTAAACGAATCTAACCACCTTAATCACTCCTTAGCCTCATTTACTAGGTCCTAGACCCCTTTTCATCCTCATCCATCCTCCATTTCCACTTTCCCACCGTTTTTCCACCATCATCCCTCCAAAATCCTCTTTCGGATTTTCCTGTAGAACATCCTGTGGAACCCCTACAGACTTCCTCTAGAAGTTCACGTGAGTGGTTTTTCAAGATCTGATCACTGTGAAACTCTCTAGAAGGGTGCTAGAGACCCCTTAGGCCTAGTTCTCACCTTCCCAACCTCCTGCAAGCTCCTACCCCATTTCCTTTCACCAATCAACCTCTGCACAGTAAAAAATAGTTAAAGCACATGCATAATAATTCTGCAAAATTACTCAAAAATGCAAAAAGATGTTTTTTCCAGATCTTACTACAAAAGTAGCTTAGTCACATGCATTTTATCTTTATAAAATTAAATGGCATCCATTTCCACTACTTTCATCTCTTTTCTTGCACCGGTAGGGCTAGTCGGTAAAACTAGGGTTTGCTAGGGTTTGCATTTCTTTTCAGCTTTCAACTTCTTTTTGCAAGTAGACTAGCCTCCTTTGAGTTAGCTTTCATCCATCATAGTTAAAAGCTTCTTCTAAGATCTCATAGAAGTTGGCTTAAGCTCCTAGCAAACTTGTTCCAACTGATCAAGTGACAGCGTGCAATAAGAGCTAGTACTTGTGCATATAGCACCGTCGCTTCCAAGTTTGTTACGAACAACCAGGTTGATAAAAGTAAAGAAGGGACTCCCAAGATTTGCAGCATCATTGCTGCAATACTGGAGTCCACCACAAACTGTTTAATCTTGGTTGAAAGTAGGTAGGATAGATTAGAGAAAAAGTGACCAAAGCATTTAAACTTTGTCAATTGCATTATATGCACTAGAATAGGGTTAGAAGTAACTTTAGGAAATAAAAAGAGGGTCTGCTAGATCAAATGTGCCCTTAGGATATATTAATCATGCTTTGGTAGATTAATCTTGGTTAAATAATGAACTAACCATGCCATTTAAACATGATTAACAATTTTTAATAAGCATTAAGCATTGGGTTTTATTATAAGGTCGAGAGATGACAAGATGTTTTCTTGGCTTGTGATATCGCAAAGGCACTTTTTAACGGCCATGATTTTCCCCACTCGGATCAATGGTGGGGAAATCACTTCGCACACCCTCATCCCATTTCCTGTTAACATCAAGGGGGTGGGTGGGGAGGTCCAAAAAGTGGTATTGCTTTTCCTAGGCCGCACACAACGTGGCGCTTCCTCGCGACTTCACACCCCCCTCGCTGAAAACCATATACCACCGCCCCCCCTGAAATATTTCTATCTTGCCTTTGCTCCCACCAATGGTCACCATGTCACCTCTCGTATTTCACCTAACACTAATTACACTGCGCCACTTGTCAATCTACCACTTTCTCACATCCTTTTCCCGTTGCTATCTTCCCATTATACATTTACCCGTTGCAAATTTCCCATTGCTCATTAATTCATCTAAATCCCATTTTGCAATATTTCTAACCACAATGGTAATTGATCCAATCTTATAAAATCCACCTTGTCTCGTCCCGTGCAACTCTCTTAGCTGCATTATTATTATTTTTAATTGCAGGTACTGTTTTCAGCTCTCGCAAACCCCACTATTGCCAGCAAATGACAATCCCAACAAATTATGAGCCCACTACCATTGGCAGAGATTCATCACTCATCTGGGTACTTGTTCAAGCTGAAGCTATGTTATCTTTTTCCTTCTCAAAATCCTTAGACATGGCACCAAAGGGAAAGGGCCAATCCTCTCGTAGAAAATAAAAGAATGAGGATAAACCTAAAACCTATGATACCCTGGACCTCGACCATATGCCATTAGTAGACTAGTATTACAAGATTGTCGATATCGAGTGTGAATTCAACTTGTTCGAATTACATCACTTGATCAAAATCTGGATTAGGGGCCAAGATTTGCTAAAAAATGAAAGTGTCCTAAATTGATTGAAAGATGAATGACCACTTCTGTCTCGGTAAAATGATCCCAATGCAACTTGTTTCATCTAAAACGGAGTTCGTATGAGAAAGTTAGAGCTCACTGACCGTTTCACCAAACAGGCAAAATTTTCAAAAAAAAGGTTGACTGGGCAATATGTACAGGCCAGCCAACAAGGAGAATACTCCTTGGAATATTCTTTGGAATATTCCCTAGAATATTCCTTGGAATATACCTGTACAGGTGGGTGAATCATAGATGGACAAGTGGCATCGTTTCATTGGGTTTTAGGTGGTGTGTTGGTACATTTATGACTGGTTTATTTTTTGACCGATGGAAGAATGCCACGTGGCAAGCCCAAAGGCCACCAAGTGGTACCTCCCAAAGGCCTGGGCAGGGCTCAGAAGTGGAGAATTTTTTTTTATGGTGGAGGTTAGGGTCAAACCCCTGACCTCCATCATACCATTTGTAAACCTTTACCAACTCCTCTATAGGGTGTTTCTTACCCCATATGTTTTCTGCACTCATTTAATGTTTAACGATGTGGGAGAAGGCAGTTAGGAGGGCCATCCCACAAGCCAGCCCTGTTAGGCCCCTATACTACTAGTGTAACCCCTTATTGTTATTAGTGCAACCCCCTTATTATATTGTTGTACCCATGTAGTCCCCATATTGTTATTATTGTGCCCCATAGAAGCCCACTATTGTTATTATTGTGCCGTTACATTATTATTGTTATGTTGGCTCTGATTATATTATGACCCCTTAAACTCCCATATATAGAAAGGAGGTCTTGTCATCTGTATCATCGAAGAATTGTTCATTTGTGTAATGTAAAGGAATTTTCCCCCTTGAAGAGGCTGAATTCTATGGCTTTGATCTATCTTTTATATCTTTTTGTGAGCTAGTTTCATAACATTTGGTATCAGAGCTTTGGATTCTAGGGTTTCGCTGCTCCAAACAAGTCATCGTGGAATTTTCGCTATAACTTTTTTTCTACGCCATTTCAGACGCTAAACAAAAAACCCATTTGGGTTGAAACCATTTTGAACCTCGGATCCGAATTTTAGATATTTTCACACTATATTTGCGGAGATATGATTTGAGGAAGTTGGCCTTTTTGCAGACTCCCGAATTACATTCCAAACAGGTGACCTGGGGATAACTTTTGTTTTGAGCATCAGATTGAAATTTCGTAAGAAGTTACAGAAAGAGGATGGACTGTAGTTTCCAGTTTATATTTTCAGATCCTAAGGTTAACACAGTGACACATGGCACTTCATACAAGTTCACTCTTCTAAAAAGTATATAATTAGGTCATCTTGGGAGATTGTGCATAACTCTTTCTTGGAGAATCTAAATTCAATCAGACTGGTGGCATTGGAAAGAGAACATAGAGGGCTACTGCAAGTTACAATTTTAGAACTAGTAGAATTGAAATTACAGAGTTATAGTCATTTCAAGATCGAGCTCCTAAAATCAAGAAAAGGCGATATGAGGAAGTTTGATGGCAAGGATCCGGTAAATTGGATACTTTAGAT
>APFE031511862.1:0-11060 GCA_000404065.3 Pinus taeda | reverse complement strand
GAACAAAATTCTGATTTTTTGTTGTTTAAAATGACATTTTAAATGGATAAATAGATTCTAACACCCTTTAAAAAACTCCAAAAACAATTGAATTTTACATAAATTTATAATTCAAGTTGTTTTTAGTGAGACTTTCTGTACACTTTTCTAGTGGGTTTTCCGGCCTAATTTCTCTAAAATAAGGCAGTGATTATTGAAATCACAAGTTTGATGGGTAACTCCTGTACAATTGAAGTACTCAAGTGATCCAGATTGCTGAATCCATATATATAGTAAAAAAACCAATTTAAATAACACAAATCAAAATTTCATCTCAAATTTTCTCACCAAATTCAAACATGGAAAAATCCAAAAAAATCACAAAAAATTAAAAAGAGCCAAAAAAAACCACACCATTTATTAATAAACTAGGCGTAGGCGTTTTATTTATTGTTGACCGACAGAGTCAGTCAAGACACACAAACAGTACCATCTATTAATTAAACTACGCGTTTTATTTATCCTCGACGGTCAGTATCAAAACCCACAAAGCCCGCTTTCCAGTGACGACTTATAAAAAATGAGACTTTAACAACTCGAGTCAGTCAAGCCGCCCTTTGTCTAGGAAATTACAGCCTGCATTACCTCTGCATTTCAATTGTTCTTCTTTCGTATCACAAGTATTAGCTCCAATCTAATTAGTTGGAGGAATCGTTCGGAAAGTTATGGAAATTCTGATTATATTGGGAGAAAATTCTTGGTCATATTTGGAAGTTTCTGGGTATATTGACTTTGTGCACCATTGAAAGCTAGGTATTAGTTGGAGGAATCGTTCGGAAAGTTATGGAAATTCTGATTATATTGGGAGAAAATTCTTGGTCATATTTGGAAGTTTCTGGGTACATTGACTTTGTGCACCATTGAAAGCTAGGTGAATACGATGCACAAGTAGTAAAGAGCCAAAAAATAGTTGGAGGAATAGTTCGGAAAGTTATGGAAATTCTGATTATATTGGGAGAAAATTCTTGGTCATATTTGGAAGTTTCTGGGTATATTGACTTTCTGCACCATTGAAAGCTAGGTGAATACGATGCACAAGTAGTAAAGAGCCAAAAAATAGCTGGAGGAATAGTTCGGAAAGTTATGGAAATTCTGATTATATTGGGAGAAAATTCTTGGTCATATTTATAAGTTTTTGGGTATATTGACTTTGTGCACCATTGAAAGCTAAGTGAATACGATGCACAAGTAGTAAAGAGCCAAAAAATTCCGGGTCTATACATTGTTATGGAAATTCTGATGATATTTGGAGAAAATTCGGATCATATTTAAAAGTTTATATTGAATTTGTGCACCGTTGACAGATAGGTGAAGACGATGCACGGGTAGTAAAGAGCCAAGAAGTTTCCGCGTCTGGTGACCTTCTGCACTGTTATGGAAATTCTGATCGAGAAAATTCTTGGTCATATTTGGAAGTTTCTGGGTATATTGACTTTGTGCACCGTAGACAGATAGGTGAAGACGATGCACGGGTAGTAAAGAGCCAAGAAGTTTCCGCGTCTGGTGACCTTGTGCACTGTTGATCGATACGGCGAAGAAGGTGCACGCATAGTAAAGGGTCAAGAAGTTTCCGCGTATTTCCGGATACAGTGATCTTGTGCGTTTCATTACAAAAGGCAGCGCATAATCCTTTAGAGTTAACATTGCATACATAATTTCACTTACAGAATGACCTCTTCCACCGCCTGTAATTGCAGGAGAAATATCCTTCAATTTACTGCAACATCCAATTTATTTCTCTCTCTAATGTTCTGCTTTCTAAGAGTATCAGTGGCTCCGGATGTGTGGGACTATAGTTGCGGTTCAGAGGCACCTATCACGAATGGGAGTGCTTTGGAAGGGAACTTGAAGGTGGTTCTGAATTCACTGGTTGAGAATGTGAACAAGACAGGCTACAGTAATTCATCTCATGGAGAGAATGGAGATGTGATGTACGGTTTTGCTCAGTGCAGGGGAGACCTCAATGCCTCTGCTTGTGGAGCATGCGTTTCATACGCTTCAAAGGGGATCGTTACACAGGGGATCGTTACACAGTGTAACACTACTTCTGCTAGCTTTAATTATGTTAAGGGAGGATGCTTTTTGAGGTATGACACTCACAACTTATATTCACAACAAAATTTATCCGACGCATCATTCTCCGCCTCTCTCGGGTGTGATATTTATAGAATAAACGGCACAAATAAAAGAGCAAGGGGTTTGAATGCGCAGCTCGACCAGCTTCTCACAACGGTTTCAGTTAAAGCTGAGTCCAGTGAGGTAGGTTACGCTACAGGAAATGAGAGTGGTATTTATGGTCTGGCTCAGTGCTGGAGAGACCTTAATACGAGTCTGTGTAGTCAGTGCCTCAAGGTCCTGTACAACAATTTGGCCACCTGTCCTACAGGAAGTAGAGAAGGAAGTAGCGAAGGAAGTAGCGAAGGAGCAGCAACGAATGATTACTGCATGCTTCTTTATGACCGCAGCAAGTTTTATGGTGATGGTGTCCCTCTGCTCTCACCAATAACTGGAAGTGGAAGTGGTCCTTCTGTACAACCATCAAGTGGAAGTGGTCCTTTTGTACAACCATCAAGTGGTAAGTGATTTGTCCATGGGAACAAAAGGTATTGTCGTATATTTAGTTTATTTTGAAGATCCGAACCAGCTTAAATATATTTTGAAGCCTTGTTATACTAGCAGGATATATTTCTATTAAGTAGGATCTAAATAGATAAAAATGTTTTTGGTTCAAATGATTAAAAGGCTTCAATTTCGCTCTTGCCTGTGGAAAAAGGCTTCAACTTCGTTCTTGCTCCTTGCAATATTCTCTTTGAAGAGATTCTTTGCTCTATCGAGCTGATGACCCAAAACCTCCTTCCTCACTTTGCTGAAGAAATTTGGCAAGATTGTGGTAGAATTTTGTGTCGCTCCAAGCCTCCCAGTCCTAACTTATCTAAAGAGGAATTCCAAGCCATCAAGTGCCTTAATGATAACCCTAATATCCTTGTCCTCAAAGCTCACAAAGGTAATGCTACGGTTATCATGAACACTGTTGATTATGAGTCTAAGATGACAGATCTCTTGTCTTCTTCTTATAAAATCCTTCCTAAGAACCCCCTAATTATTATGTCTCAGTTGGTTACCAAGGCCATAAAAGCCTCATCTATACATGTTTCCATTTAGCGCAAGCTCATTCCCTAGGTCCCCCAAACTCCTAAAATTTATGGTCAACCAAAAATTCATAAGCCTGATATCCCCCTCCGCCCCCCTGTTAGTGCCATTGGAGCTCCTACGCACGTGATGAGCCGTTATCTAGCCACCAACCTTCAACAATTTGTGGGCTCCACTTCCTCTTATATCAAGGATTCCACGGACTTCATTGAGAAGACCAAATCTATTATGATTGATGAGAATGACTTTTTGGTCAGTTTTGACGTTGCTTCCCTTTTTACTAGGATCCCTGTCCCTGAAGCTCTTCACTTGATCTCCCAGTTAGTTGACTAAGAAACCCTCAGCTTAATCCAAATTTGCCTCTAGTCCACCTTCTTCTCCTTTAAAGGTACCATCTACGAACAGACAGAAGGTACAACAATGGGATCCCCCCTATCTCCTGTCGTGGCTAACATCTTTATGGAACACTTTGAAGCTAGAGCTCTCAACTCTTGGTATCTCAAACCCAAATGATGGTTCTGGTTTGTTGATCACACCTTTGTCATTTGGCAACACTGACGCCACACCCTTGGTGCCTTTCAGTCCCATCTTAATAACATCTCCCCCTTTATCCACTTTACTATGGAAATTGAATCCAGCAAATCCCTCTTTTTCCTTAATGTGATTGTGACTCGCCTCCCCAATGGCTCCCTCTCTCATCAAGTCTATACAAAAAAGGCTCATAGTTACCGTTATCTCCACGCCCTCTCCCATCACCACCCATCCCAAAAGTCTGGTGTTCACAAAACCCTCTACTTCTGAGAACTAAAAATCTTTGCTCCCCAATCTCTCTCAGCGAAAAAATCCCATCTAGTCAAGGCTTTCAAATCCAATAGTTATTCCTCTACTTAGATCTCCGAAGCACTCTAATCTGTTGCTCACCCTAAACCCAAAAATATAGACCCCTCTCCCTCTTGTGGCCAAGTCGCCCTCTCTTACATTAAAGGGACCACCGATCTTATTGCCAAGATTTTGACTAAGAAAAACATAAATATTGTATGCAAACCCCATAAAACCCTCAAGAAATTGTTCCGCTTACCTAAGGACTTATCAGATCCAATACTAGGATCAAGGGTTTATAAAATCCCTTGTTCCTACGATAAATCTTATATTAGTCAAATAGGTCTTCTGTTCAAAGCCCGTCTCAAGGAACATATTGATGACACCAACCATAACCGTGTTTCAAAGTATCCCATTGTCAAACACTCTTATAAGACCAAGCACTTACTCTGTTTCAATCAATCTAAAGTCATTGCTTCTGCCCCTTTTTACCACTCTCATATTATTCGATAAACCCTCGAAATTGAGAAAACCCTTGATAATTTTAATAGGGAAGATGGTTACAAGCTCAACCAATCCTCGAAACTTGTCATCCACCATCTCATCCTTGACTCTTGATCCGACCCTATTCTCTGCCCCCCCTTTAGGTATTCCATTTTTTCCCCTCTTGTTGGTCATCTTAAAGAATTCTGGTTCTCTCTTCTTTATCTCTCGAATTTTCTTTATCATTAATGTTTTTTCCTCCTAGCTCAGTTGAATTTGCTATTTCAATTCTCTTCTTTAATTATTTTCTCTTTAATTTTTTGTTAGCGCTAATTTCTATCCCCTACCTTAAAATTCATTATTGGTTCATTATCTCCCTTCAGCTTAGTAACCCTTTGAAATTTCATAAAATTATATAACCTTATATGGCATTAATTCATCTAGGTTCCATTTATTAAAATTATTCATATAATTTCATTTCTTCAATTAAATTTAATCAATTACAAATTATTAATATGTTGTTTATTAATTTAACAAAAAATTGTCCAAATCTTGTTCCATAATTTGACCAATTCATTTTAATAAAGAATAGGGCCAAATAAATTTTAAATATAATCACATGTCCCGTTTAGAAAATGATTTATATATTTCAATTCCAATTTTTTTAGATATACTTATATGTCCCATTTTGGAATAGGATTCATATATTTTAATATTTTAATTCTTTAACTTTTTAAATATGTGTCATTATTAATCACAAGCATTTTTCAACTATCTCTTCCCTTCAGCCTTTAATCAAAATAAAATTAAAAAGTTAATTTTATAATCCTTTTGGTCAAACCTTGGTCCATAATGAACCTATCTCACTCATTATTTCACTAAATTTTGGTCACATAGTATAAAAATTCAATACTATTTCTAATATTATTTCTACTTTTAACCATCAATCAAGCAATACATAATCCAAAAGGTTCTTATAAAAAGGCACTCCACAGTCGTTTACTCTCAAGGCTCTCTTTAGTCCATAATAATGGTTGGAGTTCCTATTCGAAATTTACACAGTGCCCTTCCAGAAATCTATAAACAAATGATTAAATAAGTTAACAGGATTTTTATTTTAAAATAAAAAGATAATATTATTGATGGTTTTTAAGGATTATATGTTATAGAATTTTTTGGTGAAAATCTTGTGAAACAAGTTTGAGCCAAATCATAACTTTTTGTTGTTTAAAATGCATTTTTGACTATATATTAATTTGTCTTATCAAAATTTCTTAAAACACTAAAATTATAAAAAAATCACAATTCAAAATTGTGATTCCAATAAATCTTTTTAAATTTTAAGCAAATTCAATAATAAAATATACCAAAACAAACTATAAAAATTATAACGATTAAACTCAAACTTAAATATTTAATTAATAAATATCGATTATATAATTATTATATCTCACTTATTTATATTAAAAAAACATTGATATTATTTATTACTTATTTTATTGACATTTTATATAGAAAATATTATCTTTCCTTTTTTCGGAATCGATGTATATTTATTATTTTTTAAAATTGACTTATACCATAGTATAATGTATATGTTGCGACTCTAGTATAATGTACTTCAATAATGCGGACAGTTTACTTGGTGCAGGGAAAAACAACGGTCATCGTCGTCCCTTGGTGGTGGGATTGCCTATAGCTGGTGTCATGATAGCGGTGGTTCTGGTGGGGTTCGTATTAATTTGGAAAAGGAAATATAACAAACAATTGCTTCCAGGTGAGTTGATTCTCTTTTTTTTCCTACTCATATAAAAATTAATTATTTTAAATTAACTTTTAGGTAATGATTAAAATACACTTCTCAGTATTATTTTGCATTTTAAAGTTTACATGTTAGTACCATCACAATATATATTTAAGGAGAAACATTTTGAAATATATATTTTGATTTTAATATCGTTTTTTTGTTTTTCATTTTTTTTTTAAATTTAATTAATTAATTTAAGATTAACAAAATCTCAAACCATTTTTATCTTATTAAATCATTTAATTTGGTTAAAGTATTAGTTTTTTTCTTAATAGCCTTAAAGGTTAACTCAGTTGGTAGAGTAGTCGTTAAAGCAGGAGAAACATTTTTAAATATATCTTTTGATTTTAATACCGGTTGTACTTTTATTGTTTTTTTATTTTTTAATTTATTTAATTAATTAATTAAGTGATTCAAGATTAACAAAATCTGAAATCATTTTAATTATATTAAATCATTTTACTTGGTTAAAGTATTAGTTTTGTTCTTACTAGCCTTGAGGGTTAACTCAGTTGGTAGAGTTCGAGTTGTTAAAGCACCTTTATTATTGAGAGGTCATGGGTTCAATTCTCTTGACACTCTCAGAGTCAGGGTCCGTGGTTGAGGTGACAGGAAAATTAAAACTTTAGCTTCCTTCCGATTAAAAAGCATATGAATAGTGTCTCCTCTTTACATTTCCAAAGAGACTAATATGGGTCACTACTAGTTAACTCCTTAGTCATGTCATTGATGTATTCATATCGACAATGCACCCTTTAGAAGGTGTAATTAAGCCATTTTCTTTTGAATGTGTAATAAGGCCATTTACAAAAGAAACACACTCAAATGTAGATTTACATCATTCTTTGGTGTCAATCATTAGAGATTGTCACCTAGTACTTGCACCTACTAGTTTTCTATTCTTTCATTTTTTACCTTAAACGTTTTTACCTCTACATAATTCCTAGAAAATGCGGACACATAAGAGTGAAACTAGAGATAAATCTTCTAGATACTACCAGTCTCTTGTTCCAAATCTCCTTAATTCCATCCCTTTTCAAATTTCTAGCCCAAATAAAGCTCCATAATCCAAACTAGCAATGTTAGGGCGAGCTTAGAAGCCACTCGAACAAGAGGTTTCAAATTTAGAATTGGAACCGAAAAAGGAGCCATTTGTAAATGATTCTTGAAAGGAAGCTCATTATATAAGCTAGCACAACCAAAATTTATAGATAATCATTCCTTTAGAGTCAAATCCTTGAAAATAAATATGTTGCATAAAACAACAAAAATGGTGCCAACAAATAGTCAAAGTAGAATTTTAAACATAGTAGAGATTTTATACTTGTTGGAATGAGCCCACTTGGGTGCCCAATTTGATTTCCTTCTCTCTCCATAGTCCCATATTGAAACCACACCATTCTTCTGATTTCTTTAACCTAAATCAGGGATAAATGATCACATGTCATTAGTATTGTAATTTGTCTTCTAAACTCCCATATTGAATCAAAGCGAATGATGATCTCGTTGTATACACATGCAACATTAAGGTTGATGGAAATAAATTCCAATCCAAGGGGATACATTAGGGGATAATAAATATGTTTTTACCACTTTTTTCATATGGATACCAAGCTCTAATTCCATGGATATATAAGCCCATTGATCTTAAATCGAATCGAGACACCTTTTGACATGGATGAAGGATATTTTTGTGAACGATATTGTCTTCTTTTTCTCCCTAGAAATAATGGTTTCCAAATTATTTTCGATTGGAATCACTTTTCCTATCATGGATTTTCTAATTCCTATATAGTCCCTAATTGTGTTTAGAGATAGAATCATATCTTCCTTAGCTGTGAGGATTCCTTACAATAAGGCATTAGCCTCTTCTTGATTACTACTAGCTTGATATAGGCCCCATGCATATGAAGCTATAATATTTCCTCTAGAATCAAAGAGATCCATCATCCATGCACTTGTCACCCTTATAAAAAAATTCCTATTTTCATTAAGTATTCTAGGTACCAACGTTTTTTCACATTTTTCAAATACTTTTATTATTCTACCTATAGTATGTTGGTTCCCTTATTTGTCATGTTTTTTTGGCATCTGCTTTAAGACATAATGTTCTAATCAATTTGTTGGACGAAGGTTATGCTAGTTCATCACACCTATGGAGCTCCCACAATAAGTCAGTCAAAGGGTCGACTAACACCAGACTGATAGTCGAATGATCACCTAGCATAGTAGCTAACTAAGTAGTTGAATTATAGGACCAATAATTCAATGGTGAAAGGCATCAATTGAATCATCAAGTTGATGTGGACCATTGGATGGGCATCAAGATGTGAGTTGATAAGATAGCATGGATTTGTTGGAAATAGTTATACCGATCAATGCTTATTTATGGACCAAATTATACACAATCCAAGGAAATTAGGTAGATTTGGAAGTTATAAGTGAAGGACATTATGGGTATAATATGCATGAATTTACTTCAAAATATTGATTTCAATTGTATTTCTCATTGTGAATTGTGATTTTTTGACCATAGTTTATCATGCTTAAATGCTATAATGATGTCTCTAGACACCACTCATCATATTCGAGGATTATTTTATCCTTTTTATAATTTCTATTTAGACTCTATTATCCATCATCTATTCTCAGTTCCCCTCATTCCTTGACATGGTATTAGAGATGATGCATTTTAAACCCAACCCCATTATTTGCAAATATTGTTGAGTCAAATCTTATAGTGATTGAATCTAGGTTGATTGATTTTTTGAGTGGAACTTAGTTTGAGAGATCATATCTATCGTGAATCTAAAGATGGCTTCCAAGATTTATATTTTTATTCTAAATGGAAAAAATTGTATTGTATGGGCACCATATATGGAAACATTTTTGAAGAGAAAAGGGATCTAGCAGTACAAAAAGACTGTTGTTCTATATTTTAAGGATGATCATATAAAGTCTGTTATCGATGGAAAGAAGGATGGTGTTGTTGGGGTCATCATGACCAACTTTCATATGAGGAGGAATGGCCACACTCAAGAGGTTTGGAAGAACTCAAGCTTATTCTTTGATAAATTTGATGAAAGTTAGGCCATGTAGTTAGAAAAAGAATTTATCTCCCTTGATACCCATTCCTTTGAGAGAATTGAACACTATCTACCTCACGTGAAAGAGTTGCAATTGAAGTTGTGTGACTATGGAAAGAACTATCCGAAGAAATATGGAAAACTTATTGAACTTGTCCTCATGAATTTAAGGAAACCTTATGATGTGTTATGTTCCTTGTTTTGTGAAAATTGGAGATCACATCAACAAGATGATAAGGATTACACCTTCGATACCTTGTATGATCTATTTATCAAGGAAGAGTATAGGTTTCTTGTTGAATGAAATCTTAGTAGAAAGCATTGGGATCACCTACTCAAAGCAAATGGAAATTCGATGCAGAAGGAAAGTCAAAATCAACCTGAGTATCTCAAGCAGAAAACTCAAGGAAAATTAATGGTTTTGAATCATCCAAGAATCAAAAGAAGAAAACATGTCACTACTTTGCAAAGGAAGGACATGCAAAGAAAAGGAAGGACATATCACAAGTCTATTATCCATTCTCCATTCTCAAATCTCCTCACCCTTGGAAAAAGCTCCTATTTTTATTAAGTATTTTAGGTACCAACTTTTTAGAAAAAAATTATGTCCTTTTTTTACTTCTACCTATAATATGTTGGTCCCCATATTTGTCATGTTTTTTTGGCATTTACTTTAAGATGTTGAGTTCTAATCAACTGTTGTAAACCTACACAATAATATATTCCTTTTGTTATTGGAAGAAAGTTGTTTCAAATCTATACAACAACAATATACTACCTTGTTCCCTTGCAACAATTATATTAGAAAGTCACACTACACTAGATTATCTATTGAATAATGATAGAATATATAGGTTCATTAGCCTATGTTAGCAATTATGTTTATCACAATATTTTCTCTTTAAGGTGGAAGCTAATAAATTTGTTGTTTATTTATGGTTAACTAGAAGCTTCCTAATGAGGACTTCATTTCATATCATATATTTACCATGATAAAGTTGAAGCTAACCAATATTATTTGACTCCTCTCTCTTTATCTTGAGTGTATATTCTCTTTGGATTTGGTTCTCATTAGGCCAAATTATTAGTGTTGCATATTCTAGGGATTTGATTCCCGTGTATGTGTGTTAGACAATGTATTTTGGGATTCCTTTTCTCTCCAAATTCCCACCTCCTGTTAGGGCTTATTTTACCTTCTAAATCCATACCAAGCATTCCAATGATTCCTCAACCTTCCAACTCCCAGGATACCTATAACCCTATGCAAATTAAAAAATACCATGTTAACCCGTTAAATCTAGAAGCAATATATTGACTCTACTTTTGACTATTTTAAAACTCCTAACATGAATAGATATATGAAACTGTTTCTTAACTAATATACTCCTACATATTTAAAATGATAGTTAATTTCTCCTTACATATTCCAAACCTCTCTTGAACAAGGTAGTTTACCTCCCAAGAATTCTCCAAACATATCTACAAAATGTGAAGCTAAGAAAAAAAGAATAATTAAAAAAAATATAAACAAACATTAAAAAACATGTGTTTCTTTGTACACATCCTTTTATGTTGTATGCAAGGTTGCTAGTTCCATAAGGAACGTTTTGATTAATACTTACATAAAATTTACCAATAATTTTGTAATCTATATTTTGATTCAAAATCATATATAT
>APFE031511858.1:0-24237 GCA_000404065.3 Pinus taeda | reverse complement strand
GCTCTCGCATTGTTTATTTTTCTGTGATTTAGAATTCGTATGCAGGTAATTTCTGTACGGGGTTAAAACCTACACCTTGTTTAGAATTGGTTGCAACAGCTTCTAGAATGATGAGCTCGACCCCTAGAGGCAAGGGAATGGGTTAGGATGGTCTATATCATGTATTTTCTGAGTCATTTTTAGGGTTGGACACTTGGGATTTGCTTGGAACATCATTGTACATTCTACCTCTGCATTTTTGGCAAAGGAAAGACCATGGTTTTGCAGCACTTGTTGGGATCCATGTTGCTTTGTGTTTTGATGGTGTTTTTCTCTATGTGATTGTAAGTTCACTGATGTTTTGCTTTGAAATTTTGTTTAATTTTCAATGTTTTCATCTGTTTGAGGAGGACTCTTGAAACTCTCCTACCCTCCTTAGCTCCTCATCGGTCCTATCCATCCATTTATTCATTCTAAAGCATCAAAAAAATTGCCTTCCTTGCCCCAATCAGAACTCTGCAAAAACTGTGCCTCATCCCCGGACCCAAATTTGCCTCTCCCATTTTCCAATTCAAAACCCCCAAAAACTCAAATTCAATCCTTGCACTTCATACCTAGCCTAAGGTCAGTTGTAAAATCAATCATTTCCAGCCCTATCGATTATCTTTGCTGAGACTGACCCGGAGAGAGCCGTCTCCTGTCCTCGTAGGGCTAGCTACGAGGCTGAGCGTGGTTTGATGTGGACCTAGAAGCTTACCTTTTCAGCCTGAGGTAAATCTAGGCTCTAACATAGTGGCGACCGTACTGGGGACGAAAATGGTTTTCTTGTTGATGTCATTTGATTTCTAAGCTACAGACGAAGCTTGAAGTCACACCAGGTAGCCTTCGAAATGCTTTTGCTATGCATCAGCGAAGTAGATAAACGATGCTTCAGTCAATCTCTGGTCTAGCTTGTGAACGTGACATCTAACTTGTTAATTGCCCCAGTACATGTATCAAGTTCAGATCTGATTGTTGATGGTGGACAATGATCAGACATAAGAAGGTTGAAAGCATTCACGTGGTGACTCCATTCACTGAAAAATCTAGAAATCAATCATTTACCTGGTGACTCCACTGCAGGAAGATCAGTAGCTTTAAGATTTTCAATATGGAACGGGTTGCAAGAAGATACGCTCCCATGAGCCGAGATCACATCCCAGGTTTTCCAAATAAACTGCCCAAGGTGGATTGGCTTCAGAATTTGCCTATGTTCAGAATGTGGAAGGTAATGACGTTGCTCTTCATCTGGTGAAATTTCACATTCATGTGCATAGATTAAAGATCGATTTTCCTAAAGACTATTTGATGAAAATGTTTATGGCTACTCTGGAAGATGAATCCCGATTCATGGTATGAAATTTCGCCACGTGCTTCTATTTATTGTTTAAAAGATTTTCATACAATATTCTTTGAAAGGTATAAAGAATCATATCCATCCTTGGCTTTAGTTCAGAACTATTGTGAACACGTTAGTAGTTTCATTGAAGATCTTGAGAATTTTTATGGAGATAATGACTTTATGGATGGAGAAATCATGGAAGCATTGTATGAAAGTTTGTTTCAGCAGCACACATAAATCCTGGAGGATACTTATCAAGATCAGCAGGTTGAAGATTTCCATATGGCTGAAAATGATGAAAGAAGAAGTTTTATTTCAGATCTAGTTGAAATAAAGGATGATATGTAGGAAAATGATGTTCCAATCTCAGATAGTGATGACGATAAATCAGAATGAGAGATAAAAATTGTAATGAGGAAAAACATGTTGTTCCAGATCTCATAAAATAGAGTTGTGTTCAGGCTGCCTCAAATAAAGAAAACAAGGTTACAGACCTAAATGATCTCATCTCACCAGAACTAGATCTGCATGAGGAGATAGTTCATTTCCTCTATGAAAAACAAGACGAGATATTCGTTCAAGTAAGTGAAAACGTTTCCTTGGATGAATCATTGGTAGATGATAGAAATGATAGTGTTGAGTATCAAGAACCATCGGAAGTTTCTTTTCTAATGAATGTTGAATGTAATGAGGAACATGATAATCTGGCTGTTACATCATATGAAGATGATCAAAAATATATTCAGACTACAGAAGATCAGAGCATTCAGGATTCCCTTTCAGATTCTTCTTCATATGTCTCATGTTTTGAAATGTTTTTCCAAGAAGAGATATGCTCATCTACTTGTTCAGAGTTGTTTGAGGACTAGGAACATACTTTTACTGAAGTACATTATGAAGGAAGATCAGAATCAAAAGAAAAAGACACCTTGTTCTTTCAGCAGGAGGAAAGACTTCATGTTTTTCAGGATCGAATGGAAAATCTGTTGTAGTCAATAGTGAAGGTGATTATTGCAGTATTCAGTGATGAAGGAGATCATGGTCAATTATGTTTTTGGATGCCTAGTCACCAATATTTACTGTTGACCAGAAGATCTGATCAGGAGAATCAATCAAAGAGGCATCTACTTGATTGGTTACATTGGCATTTTGATAAAGTTTGATGGTATATTGTCTTGTAAGAAACACAGATGGTCATGTACTGCCATCAAGCTTTAAGTTTTAAGTTAAAGTCTTAGTCATTTTGAGTTAGTTTGTTAAAGTGAATTTTTTTCAGTCATTTTAGTTTAAAGTTGAGTTAGTTTGAGTCAAATTTTTAGTCAATAAATCAGTTAACAGTCTAGTGTTGATTTGGACTCCATAGCCCAATGGATATAGGCACTGTCTACTCTCCCAAAGATCTTCCATTCTTGGCATCTCCAAGGAGCTACCATCCCTATTGGAGCCAATGTTAGAGTCGGTCTTTACATCCCTCCGTCAGAGATCATTTCTCTTATTGCATTTCATTTTTAGGTGTTTAATTTTATTTATTCATCTACATTCCACTAGGGGCATGCCATAATCTGACGGAAGGGTCTTGTCAATCATTACCCCTCATGCTTTGTACTTGTTGGCTCAGGTCTGTTCATCGAAGTTCATTAAATCAATTTTAAGTCATTTACAGTCCTGTTTTAATCTCTTGGTTAGAAAAGAGTTATTTAAGGTCTTTAGGTCTTTTTAGGTCTAGGGTTTAGTTGATTTAGTCCTCAAAGTGTCCAATAAAGCCATCAGGCCAGAGGGAGGATCAAATTTTTATCATCAATAATGTTCAAGAATGTTTCTTCTTCAAAACTCTATTTTGAAGAAGAAATCGTCAAATTAATTGTTTGTAATAAATATGTATTTTTAAAGTTTTCCGCCATGAAGTACTTCAAATACCGACTATGGTCATCCTTTTCCGAAGTTCAATGTCACCATCCCTGCAAAAGGTCAACAAAGGAGCCATCATTTCAATCAAAAGCAAATGGAAACAAGTCCAAAAATAGAGATATGTGAAAGTGCTAAAACCTGCCACATTATAAAAGTGGGTTTGCCAAATCAAAATCAAAGTCTATGGCATGAAAGACATTTTTGTGATTCAATAAGCCATTTGCATAGAAAAAGTTTGCAAGAAGTCAAAGAAATCGTGAAGAAGATTGTGGAAAAGTGGAACAGAGTTTGGAGAGCAGAAATTGTATTGAAATAGAGTGTACGGCACATTGGGAGCAGGCGCGACGCATCCACAAGACGCGACGCATTGGGCCCATTCTAACTGTGTAAATTTTCTCTGGAACAGCGCAGAGAGCTGACGCGGGGAACTGGGTGTGCGCGCGGCACACATAGACTCCAAGCAGGATTGTCCCACTACTACATCAAATTTTAAAAAACGAGTCCAATTCTTTTGCTGCAGGTGAGGAGGCAGATTAATCCTCCAATGGTTGTGTTACTGTGGTGGGAGCCACATTGAGAGCTGAATGATTCTTCAAGCTAGCTAAGGTATCTGGGTTCCAAGAGCAACATCAATTGGAGGTGGATTGGGCTCTTTATGAGAGATGTTAAATGTTGGTTCATCAACGTTCGGGGTTGGTGGAAGTGATGGTGTGATTATGGCGCATGAAAGGTGGTGACTAACGTGTGCCAGTGTCGAGGGAAAGGGGGACAATGATGAGTATAATTTGTGTGTTATGTTTCTTATTCCATGCATTTATTCCATGGGAAAGGTGTCACTGACAACGCTTACAAAATTGTTACAAGTCGGTTAGTTGAATTGTGTACGTGCGCACCGTCTAATTGTTGCTTCCGCCCTCACATATTGATCGATGAGATTCTGCATCTCTTTTATTTATCTGGAGGCAACATCCATGGAAACTAACCTAGATCTGGATTATAAAGAAGATTTTGAATTCGACGTTGGAATTCCTTCCATGTTACCTAAAGATGATGAGCATTCTAAGAGAGGAGGCATGGAAACAAGTAGGATGGAATAGTTAAGGGATGAAAGGGCATAATTTGGGTCATATCAAAGATTTTCACAGGCCTGAAAAGTACACAAGTTGATCCTAGTCACGTTCAAGAAGGAGAAATTGATGCAAAAGAATTGGACAGTGAAATAATCACTTCTGGGTCTGATGTTGTACATAAAAGAAGTTATAGATCCTTTGAAGATGGTATCTCTACAGAAAGCCAAGAAGGGCTGGTGTAAATGTGTTCTTCGGAGGTGAAGAAATAGCAAAACAGAGATGGAACTTTATTACAAGTGACACAGGTTTATATTGGGGGACCTTTGACGGTCTTGTCTATAGGTGATTCACAATCTTGTGATGTGAGGTTAATGTTGCAGCCAGAAGATGAGAAAAGCACAGTTGTGATCATGTAGAAGGAATTTAAGGGTTCTCCAGAGCAAGAAAAAATATGGAAGAGAGAAATGCAGTCCCTAAAATGTCATCTAAGTGTCATTCAGAACAAACAACAAATGTTGAAGGAAAACATAAGAACCTCAAACTTGTGAAGTCAGGGGTTGATTGCTTGAGAAATTGGGGATTGAGAAGAAAGGTCTTTTGTTTGAACTTGCTACACATATTGAGGCTTTTATATAAGCAAGCAAAGAGGATATTCATATTATAGAGAAAGCTAGGTCACGTGAGCTAAAATAGGACCAATTTGCAGAAGAGAAATTACATTTAGATGTGGGATACTGAAATTGATCACATGGGTGATAATTTCACTCTTAAAAGAGATCTTGAAGAATCTATTCAAAATTTGTGTGATGCAGAGGCATGAATATTTGCTCAGACTAAATTGCTAATAAAAGATTGGCGGAATTTTGTTTCCCTTCATTAAAGGCAGAATTCAAAACTATTTTTATTAAAAGTTAGCTTTCATTCAAACGGCAAATGTAAAAGGATAAAAGTCAAAGACCGAAAGCCAAAATTAAAACAAATAATACCTACCATAGCGGAGAAATAGGAACAAATAGCTTATTTCATCCTCAGTCACGATTTCATAGGATCCACACTACAGTTTTTGCCTTTCAATTGGTCATCGGATAAATTAAAATGTAAAATTGTTATGTCTTTAGAAACAGATGGATGACTCTTTTTCTATCTTCATGATTTTAGTTGAAATATCTCCCTATTTTCATGGATCTGTTTCCCCACCTCTAGGTTTATTCATTGTATTGTAAATCATTTGTGAGGGGTTTGAGTTCTGGGAGAAGTGTGGAAGAAAACTCAGCACTTCACTGTATAGTTTTGGCAGAGAATTAATGAAATGATGCAGCTCTGATTCCTGAGATTCATGTGGTATGAGTTTAGCATATGTTTTTCTTCCTGTTCCGTATGTATCTTGTTATGGTTTACCGTCCAGTCATAATCATTTCTAGTTGAATGCTTTTAAGTAAGAAAGGTCGAATCCAATCTATTGCTCTGCCTTGGGAAAGCGTTCATGTTCTGTCTGTCTTCTTCTCTCTGAAAGGATTCATTTTATATGCCCTTTTCAGCCTCTCAATAGTCTTTCCACTCCACATTATTTCAAATTTGGTTGCTAAACTTCCTGCCTATCTTTCCTCATGAAACATTCTGTGTCTTTGATTTAATTTCTCAGCTCATGCTCTTCTTTGTCCCATACAGCCCTAAAAACTCAGTCATTTATTCAACTACCTCTTTCATATTTATTTACTAGCCTAAAATTAGTATACATTTTGAGTCATCTGAGACCCTATTGCTTGTTTTTACTGAGTGTGACCTGGAGAGAGCCCTCTCCTGTCCTGGTAGGGCTAGCTACCAGGTTGAGCATAGTTGGTGGTTATCCTGAATTGTGCCTTCCTTCAGCCTAAGGCAGATTCAGGCTCTAACAGATTGAATTTCTATTCTTGGTGTATCTCTATGTTTTGGTTTATACCTTTACTTCATTTTGTTCCTTCATAAATCTGGATCAATTAATGATTCTTGTATGGACATGTAAATGTAGAAGGATTAAAATGGTCAAAACACTCATAATTATATTTTTAATAACAATTGATGAGGAGGTGGAGCCTTGACACATACCATTAGAAGCCTTGGAAGAGGGAATGCAATAAGGGGGACATTATCACAAACCTAACCATCAAAGTATCCCTTCTAATAAATTATTTGTCTAAGCCCAATATTTTAAAATATCAAAGATAGTCAATTCTTCCTAAGAAAATAATAAATATGGGAAGCGTTTGTAGTGGAGCTACAACTCCCATAAGTATGGAAGTAGTTGAGCCTATACCCAACTCTATCATCGAAGGGATGGGTAGAGTACATCTAAATAATTCTGGGGGGTCTAGCAAGAAGCTTTTGATTTGATCATGAATGGGAAAATCTAACAGGGGGGAAGCAATTAGAGAACAAACAAGCAACTAGCTATTCTGTGTATCCATAACTAGATAGTAAAGAGGCTGTCAAAAAAGATTGAAACATAATGAATTATGAGAGAGATATGATCCTAGCCTGATAAATTCAAGGGCGTGTATCCCAAACATGATACGTTATGTAGAGTTGCATTATGAGGGCTTATTAGAGCAATAGTCACTAATAATGGGACGGTCACCAAGAAACTAGTGGGGTAGCAAAGGAGCTTCCTTTGTGTTGTGGAATGTAGTTGAAAAAACACCCATAAACGTATGTAGCCACCTAGATATTAGGGATATGAGAAAAAAATGCTTGTTTTTAATGGATCAGGGAGAATTTCCTTCCTTATTACACCATTGGTACCATAAGAGGGAAATGTTCCTTCAAGTTATTTGTTGTGCAACATAGCAGAGAAACCACCCATAAAATTTTGGTAGGCTCTAGGATTAGTGGGATTTTAAGAAGATTATTGAGTTTGAATTGATGGAGAGTGGCATTCATGACTCCATGATCGATGACTAAGTCTAGCTTAGGAGTGGCTAGCTACAAAGGATAGAATAGAAAATTGAGCCTATGGTTTAGGGAAAACTGGCTCACCCTTCATCAATTGTAGGTAGTTATTGATATTGATTGGAAAAGTTCCCTCATGGACCTTAAATTGATAATTTAAACCACATTCAATGAAATATAAATGATGTCCATGAATTATGTATACTTGTGTTCTTTCATAACGAATTAACATCTCGTTTCAACTGATACCTTATCATTGTATGAATTGGTAAATATATCTGTGATGATTTTTTAATATTCACATGCCTACCTACTGATCATTAATGTTATATTATGATGTGCTCTTCACAAAGATGGGCAAGGATGGAATGGATCACCTGAGCATGGGACTAATAATTTTTTTATAATCATGGTTATCCTTAATGTCTATGGCTATAAAAGGCCTTTGTAAATTATGATGTAATGTTTAAAAGGTATGGTACATTAACCCCTCAGGCTCTTAGGAAACTAGAATGCCTAGCTGGTTTTCTAAGACTCTTAATGAGTCTCAACCATGGGAGCCTAGTCTACTCTAGATAGGTTAGTGAAGCTTTGAATCTACTATTTATGAGAGAAGTGTCCCATTATTGATAGGGAGCTATATGTAAGATTAAAATCCTTTGTTATAAAGTGGAAACTCAAAGGAAAGAATATTCACAAAACATTTAATGCAAATATTTAAATATTTTATTGAAGAACTCTTTAGTGAGTCAAATATGTTGAAGAGGCTAAATTATTCCTTAAATTCATTTAGACTGATTATGAATGTGCAAAATTATTTAAGGGATAGCTCTATGATTGAAAAACTAAATCATATCCTTGTTTTAGGGTAGTTAGACTTAGAGGAATTTAGTTACTTGTTCCTTATAAGGATTGTGCTTCCTATGAAAGTATGCCATGGTGATATAATTTAGTTGGTTTTATAGTGATTTTAAGCCATGTGTTTTTTTCGTTGAAAAGAGTGAGGTGTTTGACTCATATAGGTAGATTGTGAATAGTAGAATTTGTTTGACAGTGTAGAGAAATAACATTATTAATAGTCATGGAGTAAGGGAATTTGGTATCCCTATGTGGATCTCAACATCGCCATAAGGATTTGGGAAATTATAAGGATTATTAGAATTTATTTTAGTCAATGGAAGTAGGTGGAAAATCCCTATTAGAATCTATAATTTGTAAATTTAGGCATTGAATTTTCAGGATTAAAGATTTAAGCTCCAACTCCTAGTCACATGGGCTAGTATGGGCTATGTATAATGGTCAACATGAAAGGAGATAAATGGGTGGAGGAAATATGGAAGCGGATGCTTCTATAATCTATAAATCCATATAAGTGATATTTGGGTGTTCTTCATTAAGGTCCTAGGCGAATCCATGATCTTTTTAGAGCCATGAAGTGAGAGTTTCAAGATGGTCTAGATATATCGACATCTAGGATTTCTCTATATTTCATGCAAAGTAAAATTACATATATTAAGGGGTCTTAATGGGTGGAATGATGAAGTGAATGAATCATACCTATGGTAACCTTGGTATTAGAGACATCTAAGGCATTTGGAAATCTATAAGTCTTCTTAATCCTACAATGAGGTGAAAAATAAAGTTAACAAATGTAGATGCCAATAAGGTAGGATATATGGGGAGCACATGGAGCCACATATGAAAAAACAAGATCTTGTAGGTAGCCTATGGTAGGACATGGAACATTGATGTAGACAAGTGATGTGGCAAGATGATATGTCATTGTTTACAAGGCCAAAAACATAAGTTTGGAAAGTGGTATTACATGTGGCATGATGATGTGGCATTTTGGCATGGCATAGAGGTGAAAAGAATTTAATGTGGAATCCAGTGTGGTTCCTATCATGGTAAGTGATGTGGAATCCAAAAGTATGGTCTTTTTCCTAACTGAGACTTGTAAAGTTTTCCTGGATCTAGGCATTGATCATTATTGGGTGATTTTTTGGATCTAGATGTATTCTAAAGTATTACACTTTCTAGATGTGTATGAAATACTTGGAAATCCATAACACTAGAGATATAAAACTTTTATAACAGGGTATTATTAGAAATCCCCAAATTTGGATGTGAGTTATAAGCTTGGTAGATGTTGTTGGGCGTAGTGGTGACACATGGGATGAGAATGCCATATATCACTCACATGTTGGTTAATGAGGCATCATATGGTGTTGGGATGTGACAAAAAGAATATCACACATTTTCCATGTTTCAATGGTATGAATGCTAACATGGCTATCATAGGAGTAAATATTTTGAAGGCGATACCTTAGGGTCCATAGCTCAAAATTTGGTGAATTTGTATCACTAGGAAGCTCTTGACATGTAGAAGAAGATTGTGATCTCAAAAAATGGATTAACATGGAAGAGAAATTTTGATATCCCCATCTGTATAAAACAACCTTGCAGGTTGGGTCTATATGCATTGTACCTGTAGAAAGGCCTCAAGGGGACTAGATGTGTTGTACTCTACATGCAACAATTTTATTATTTTCTTTAAAAATGTGCATGTATATTAACCTCTACATATTTGTACCTATGGCCCTTAATGATGAAACACATGTTATTAACCATTAATGTAACAACCCTAACCACCCCCTTGCAAGATCCATTGTTACCAGATGGTGTTACTTTCATTATACCTAACCTACATAGTCCTGTCATGGAAATGGGGTCCCAAAATTACTTAATTTCCAACTTCCTTAAATCTAAAACCTAATTCCACCATTGTGTTTGGCCCATTGATAGCTTTCCAATGATATAAATTTTCCTCAATTTGACTTATTGATAATAAACTATGGCCATTCAAAGCTTGACACTTTTAAACCTTGCCATGTGAGCATGGCTACCACATGACACTCACGATATGGCCCACATGCATTTACCTATTACCATGTGAGTACCTTGTGATAGGCCACATCTTCGCAGGCCTTGCTACATCATCGCAACCTTCCAATTGTTATACCACCATGGAATATGCCACATCACCCTCACTTAGGCCGGCTTGACTGACCCCTTATCTTCTTTTGTAACCACTTTCTTGTTATAAGGTATTTTGGGATATATTTCCATGCATGCCACATATGACACCTCAACAAATAACCTATAGTGTGATAGACTTAAATTTGGCTCATCCATCACAGGGCAATCACTCTCAAGCATATTAGAAGGGAAGGGAATAAAGTGGCGGATCTTCTTGCAAACATTGGAGTGGAATGTGGGGTGAACCTTTATACAGGCTCAATTTCTAGACTTGCCCCGGAAGCCCAACTCCAGGATTATCAAAATATTTTGAAGAAGGAAATGTAGAAGGAAGGAGAAGAGCACCCGGATGCGGGTGATTCACATCACAATTAATGACTTCATTAATAGAGGTCGGCTCACTGTCCTGCCATATAACGCTCATATCCAGGCTCACGTAAGGATCAATCCAGCTCACATTATGTGTGTTAAATTCTATTTGCAGGTTGAATTAATGATTCTCCTCGAAAGATACAAGGATCAAATGGTTATTACTATGAAGTTCACGGCCATTATATCCACAGCTCGCTCTCTGGCTTCCTGCGAAGGTCCCTCTCCTCTAAAGTTTATGTGTAGAATACATTCCTCTGCAATCAGTGACAAGTTTCTGCCAATTCAGGTGCTCAATAGCTAGTGCCGCTTCTCCGTTGGCCCGCCTTGCTCTAAGAATACGCGTATTATCCTCTGTTGGTTGTATCGCTTCGGTACCCCCACCTGATCTGCAACTCCCTCCTCCTGCTGTTTCGCCATGGTTCGACACAGGATGTGGAGCCATCATGGCAGAAGCCATGGAGGACGCAGGTGATCTCAGAATGTTCAAGGTGCTAATCAGTCTTCTCATCACGCATCCCACTCTACCTTTAACGCTATGACACATCCATCTATCCCTCCACGTAGACCATTCCCGTATCATGCTTTTCAGAACTACCATTTTAGGTTCCAAAGCAATGTAGTAAGGCCTATCATCTCGGCTAACATTTCCATTATCCTCACGGAGGAGGAGTCTCAACCTCTTGCTTCTGTGAGCATAATGGGAGATACCTCTCAGGAAGATCTCAGAATTGTGGGCGGCCATGGTTCTGCACATCAACCGGGAGATGCAAGTCAAGCCAGCAAGCAGAGCGGTTTGCAGACTGCAGACAAGAAAACGGATGCAGTCCTGAAGTAAGGTGGCAACATCCATGGTGCTAAGGCATCGGTGGAAGATGATGGTAGCTCAAGCAGCTCTCCTCAGGCTACGCACCCTCCAGATGGCAGCGGGGAGGGAGAGGCAAAGCATGGCGAGGATGACGGGTATGGTAATGTGTTTCTAGTGGAGGAAATGCCACTCGACCAAAACGTGGTCATATGATAATACCAGTCTGCTATTTTAGTGTTCATTTTGTTGTCTTTGGTTTCATGTATCCATGGTTTTGTCCAAGTGGTCAAGTGGTCTTTTTCTCTGGTTCTGTGTCTCTTTCCTGGAAAGTTCCACTGGCCGCTAATGTGGAATATGGAGGCATTTTTGAATCTCTCCCAGTCCTCAAACTCCTCTTTCCAGATGTATGTGCTCAGTACTCGATCGTCCCAAATACGGGTCAGTTCTGTCAATTTGAAAGCTTGCAAGTCCCTTCTAGTGAGGCTCAGTCCTCCTTGTAATTTTTCTATCACTTTACTCTAATATAGTTATCCTTTATTTAGAAAAAAAAACAAAAAAAACTTTGCATTAAAGGATGGGAGGACTTCCCATCTTGACCCCACTCAACCTCGGCCTTTTCCCTTATGGCGCACAATACCAACTCTTTTGTGGTTCCATGGTCCTTAGGTTTGTGACATGAATGTTTTCATGTCTAGTGCGAAGGATAATTCCAATCCCTTGACCCTATTAATCGTAACCTTCTCCTACCACTTCATTACTATAGTGAGGGGCACCAAGATTTTTGACCCTGTGACATAACTTTTTTTCTGTCAAGTGTCAACATTATTTCCCATCCCATCCTTGCTAATTTTGGCCTTCCCTGAGTCACACACACTACAAATCCTCCTAGAATCCCAAGGCCCATAGTCTTGAGATGACATCATTCTAATGTCAGCCTAAGATGATGTCATGATGACATCATATCATCATCATGGCCTTATTTAAATATGCCATGTGTCATTAGTGTTGGGCCACTTACACTTCCAATATATTCTTTTGTGACTACCACGTGGCATTCTTTTTGCTCGCCACATTGAACCTTGCTCAACATCCCTCTTCCACCTTAACCTCATGCCTGGGTCCCACTAGGGCACAAGCACTTTTATAAAATGTGAATTCCTTGTTATAAAGACTTTTTCCTTTTTTGGTGGAGTATGATGGTTTCAGCATTGTTGGGTAATTTAATTTTTAGTTAAATTAATTCATTAAATTTTCAAACTCAAGGTTCATATTCTTGCAAAGAGTATGTGCATTATGTATGCTAGGAGGTTTGTCTTTTATTATGGATTTTAAGTTTAAAGGTGAAATGTAAGGTTCAATTACTCAAGACTAGCTCTTGTCAACTTACACACATGTTCTTTTGTAAGATCAACCAACTAAACTAAAATGCAATAAACTAAAGCACATTAATCTAGGAATTTAAATATCTATTTTAAAACCAAACCGAAATTAAATGTTTAGTCTAATTCAGTAGAATTAAAATACTATGTAATTGGTAGAATTAAAGGTCTATGCTATTTTTCATAATTGAAAATTCATGCCACTTTGTAGAATTGAAATTCTATCTTATTGGACAAGTAAAGGAACTCAATTTTAATTATTTAGAAAGGAAACATATTTAATATAATCAAATTAAAATAACCAGTATTCTATGAGTACATAAGAAATCAAAATAAAAACAATATCAACTTGAAAAGGAGTGAATGGATAATCTTAACAAATTACTAATGTGTGTAGTCTTAATGAGATTTAAGCCAAGCATGAAATAGATATATGAGACTAAGTTGTGAAGGAATTAAAACAAGTGACTAATGAAGGAAATGTTTTTGTTGTTTATTATCTTAATCGAGTGCTGAGCCTATTCTATTAAATTGACAATGAAATAAACCAAGAATAAATAGAGCATGGAATTTCTAACTAGGAAAAGGAAAAGATAGAGTGAAATAACTACTTAGAAACAACAAAATTAACAAAATGATACGTTCTTGCAAATATTTAGGGGGACCTCTTATTGAGTGTGAGTAATATCTAACTCAAATTAATGAATCAATTCACTTACACATTCGCAATATCGTCAAGAACATCGTAATTGTATTACTAAAACAAACTCTTCTATAACAATAATTCCAAACTAGAACAACTACCTATTGTCTTTTCTATCAAAGATATTTATAACATTTCTAACTAAAAACTTCAAAGAATTACAAGCCGAGAAACTAGTTCTTTGTTTGAAAGATAAATATTCTAATTGAAATAGGAAATCCACTTCTCATGATATACTACGAGAAGAGAAAATCATGAGAATATTTTAGATCAACGCATCGTTGATTTTAAATCCATGTCTCACTCGCTTGATTCCATGCTCGCCTGATAATGAAATTGCTTTCCTTGAAACCCTGTGTGAGAATAAACCATAGATGAATTTCTCTTTCACCGAGAAGATGTTGAAATATGTAACTATGTTAGATCTCCATAATGACATAAGAAAACATGATTTTATGTATTTATCGTAAAAAGAAAAATAAACTAATTATTGTTTTTCTTGAGGCATGGGTTTCATGCTCACGGATAATTAGTTTTTAGGTCAAGAACCCATTGAGTGCTTATAGGGTTGGTTATTTAGTCTACAAGTCAATTGAGTCATTTTCAGGTATTGAAGACCCATTTGGGCACGTTACATATTGTAAAGAAAAAAACTTATTAGACTCAAAAGACCCTCCAAGACCTCATCATGGTGCAAAAATAAGTCGCCCTACACACATGGACAAGTCAGCTTAGAAGGAGAGATTTGACCTAGTGGAAGGCCTATATATAAGGGAGAATTTGACCTCACTTGAGACACTAAATTCACTCACTCAAGTTCAATCATAAGAGAGAAAGATGCGAAGAAGAGGAAGATAAGAAGGAGAAAATAAAGTTGAGCTTTTTGGATTATTTCTGGGCTATCTTTCTCACACGTGAGAATGGAAAGGGAATCTTTCTGTAGTAGTGAGGTTTAATCCATGTGTTTTGTTGGTTGAAAAGAGTGAGGTGTTTCATTCATATGGGTAGATTGTGAATAGTAGATGTTTTTGAAAGTGTAGAGCAATAACCTTATTAATGGTCGTGGAGTAAAGGAGTTTGGTAACCCTATGTGGATCTAAAAATCCCCATAAGGATTTTGGAATTGATAAGGCTTATTAGAATTTATTTTAGTCATTGGAAGTAGGTCGAAAGTCCCTATTATAAGTCTATCATTTGCAAATTTAGGCATTGAATTTTAAGAATTAAAGATTTAAGCCCCAACTCCTAGTCACATGGGCTAGCATGGGCTATGTATAATGGCCATCATAAAAGGAGATGAATGGGTGGAGGAAATATGGAAGTGGATTTTTCTATAATAAATCCATATAAGTGATATTTCAGTGTTCTTCATTAAGGTGCTAGCGGAATCCATGGTTTTGTTAAAGTCATGAAGCGAGAGTTTCAAGACGTTCTAGATATATCGATATATATGATTTCTCTAAATGTTATGCAAAGTAAAATTACATATGTTAAGGCGTCTTAATGGGTGGAATGCTGAAGCGAATGAATCCTACCTATGGTAATCTTGGTATTAGAGATATGTAGGCTATTTTGAAATCTATAAATCCTCTTAATCCTGCAATGAGGTGAAAAACAAATTTAGTTAATGTAGATGAAAATAAGGTAGGATATATGGGGAGCACATGGAGCCACATATGAAAAACCCAGATCTTGTAGGTAGCCTATGGTATGACATGAAATGTTGATGTAGACAAGTGATATGGAAAGATGATATGTCATTGTTTACATGGCCCAAAAGATAAGTTTGGATAATGTGGAATGTTGTTGTGGCATGAAAATGTGGTATGGGTGCATGGAATAGAGGTGAAAATAAGTTAATGTGGAATCCAGTGTGGTTCGTGTCATGGTAAGTGATGTTGAATCCAAAATTATGGCCTTTATCTTAACAAAGACTTCTAAATTTTCCCCAAATCTATGTGTTAATCATTTCTAGGTGATTTTTTTGGATCCAGATGTATTCTAAAGTCCTAAACTTTTCAGATGGATAGGAAATACTTGGACATCCATAATACTAGAGATCTAAATTTTTTTAAAAAGGATACTATTAGAAATCCCCAAATTGGATGTGAGTTATAAGTTTGGTAGACGTGTTTGAATGTGGTGGTGACACATGGGATGAGACTACCATATATCACTCACATGTTGGTTAATGTGGCATCATATGGTGGTGGGATGTGACAAAAAGAATATCACACATTTTCCATGGTTCAATGGTATAAATGGTAACATGGCTATCACAGGAGTAAATATTTTGAAGGCCATAACTTAGGGTCCACAACTCAAAATTTGGTGAATTTATATCATTGGGAAGCTCTTGACAAGTAGAAGAAAATGGCGATCTCAAAAAAAGGGTTTAACATGGAAGATGAAATTTTGATATCCCTATCTTGATAAAAATGACCTTGGAGGTTGGGTCTATATGCATTGTACGCATAGAAAGGCCTCAAGGGGACTAGATGTGATGTAATCCCCATGCAAGAATTTTATTATTTTCTTTACAAATGTGCATGCATATTAACCTCTACATATTTGAACCTATGACCCTTAATGAAGAAACACATGTTATTAACACCCTCGACCACCCCCTTGGAGGATCCTTTGGTGCCATATTGTGCTACTTTCATTATACCTGAGCTATATAGTCCTGTCATGGAAATGGGTCCCAAAATTACTTAATTTCCAACTTCCTTAAATCTAAAAAATAATGGCACCAACGTTTTTGGCTCATTGGTAGCTTTCCAATGATATAATTTTTTCCTGAATCTGACTTATGGATAAAATATTATGGCCATTCAAAGCTTAACACTTTTTAAACATTTCCATGTGAGCATGGCTACAGCATGAAACTCATGATATGGCCCACATGCCTTTACTTATTAGCATGGGAGTCCATTGTGGCAGGCCACATCTTCTCAAGCCTTTCCACATCATCATGCCCTACCAATTGTTATACCACGATGGCATATGCCAGATCACCCTCACTTGGGCCCACCTAACCGACCCCTCAGCTTTTTTTCAACCACTTTCTTGTTATAAGGTATTTTGGCATATTTTTCCCTTGCATGCTACATACATCACCTCACCAAATAACCTACATTATGATAGACTTAAATCCACATTAAAGGATGGGAGGACTTCCCATCTTGACCCCCCTCAACCTCGACCGCTTCCCTTATGGTGCACAATACCAACTCTTTTGTGGTTCCATTGTCCTTAAGTTTGTGACATGAATGTTTTCATGTCTAGTGCCAAGGATAATTCCCATCCCATGACTATATTAACCATAACAATCTCCTAACACTTCCATTACTATAGTGAGGGGACCAAAGATTTAAGACCCTGTGACATAATTATTTTCCTTCAAGTGTTGACATTATTTCCCATCCCATCCTTATTAATCTTGGTTTTCCCTGACTCATACCCACTACAAATCCTCCTAAAATCCCAAGGCCCGTAGTCTTAAGATAACATCATGCTAATGGCAGGCCAAGATGATGTCATGCTGACATCATATCATCATCATGGCCCTATCCGAAGATGTTACATGTCACTTAGTTTTGGGCCACCTAGACTTCTGATATGGTCATTTGTGACTACCACGTGGAATTCATCTTACACGCTACATCGAACCTTGCTCGAAATCACTCTTCCACCTTAACCTCAAGTTTGGGTACCACTAGGGTACAAGCCCTTCTGTAAAATGTGAATTCCCTGTTATAAATACTTTTGCCCTTTTTTGATGGAGTATAATGGTTTCAGCATTGTTGGGTAATTTAATTGTTAGTTAAATTACTTCATTAAATTTTCAAACTCAATTTTCGTATTCTTGGGAAGAGTATGTGCATTATATATGCTAGGAGGTTTATCTTTTATTATGGATTTTAAGTTTAAAGGTGAAATGTAAGGTTCAGTTACTCGAGAATAGCTCTTGTCAAGTTACACACATGTTCTTTTGTAATATCAACCAACCAAACTAAAATGCAAGAAACTAAAGCACATTAATCTAGGGATTGAAATATCTATTTTACCAAATTGAAATTAAAAGTTTATTCTAATTGGGAAAATTATTATGTGGTAGTTGCTTGCATTGTTTACTTAAGCCTTTAACCAAAAATGATATTCATTCTTCACTTTGGTATAAGCTTTAAATCTCCTATTATTTGTTGCTTTCTATGTTAAGCAAGAAAACATGTGGATGGATCTAAACATTAGTCCCCTAGTAACATTTATTTTGGGGAAATTTATTGCATCTACACACTTATCATTTAGACAAATAATGGAAATTATGGTGACTATGGTCCTTGACAGTCACTTGGAATTGAAAGATGTATTTGGTTAATTTATAGCATGTTTTTTTTTTGTACCAAGGTATACCAAAAATATTATTCAACAATATATTATCATTGGTATGTTGGATGATATTTCATAGTTATAAGAATTTGTTTTAACACGTTTTTTCTATTTTTCCTAGAGTTCAACGATATGTGTGAAATTTGGATCCCTATTCTAATTCCATTTACCATTTGTTGTCCTACTATCCTATTTTAATTTCCTCTATTAGTTGTTATATCCATTTAGTAATAAAATTGATACACTTGTCTAAACTATTCTAAATAGGTATACTCCAAACAAAATATTTCATCATCTCCTTAGATTATGTCATTGATAATGTTAGGAATGTTCTTTTCTGTCAAAATTTATGTATTTGGCTAGTAAGGATGGGTTAACACACTTCCACCATATAAGTTATGAGGTAGGTTAAGATCGATCCAAAGAGACTTTAGGTTAAGTTGTTACTCATATGGTTGGCATAGGGAAAGATTGAGTTATTTATAGGTACTGCATGTATAAATTTTACACTTCATTGGCATTTCGTAGCTTATGTTTAGAGAAAGATATTACTAAATATTTAAATTCTTTCCAATGATTCAATTGAAAGGGAAAAACAGCTTGAGGGATAAGGAAAGAGCTCTCACAAATATGGCACTGTACAATCATGAACTAATAATTTAACAAAGAAATGAACTTTATGAAAATTATTTAAGTTACATCTTAACTTTGGAAAATGAAAAATATAGCTTACTATGTTTGAATAACGATCATTTCACGGGTTTGAATCTCAGTTGACAACCTAACAGTGATAAAATAACATGATCTCCTTTATGATCAAACTATAAGCCGATTATTTCTTCATGGTTGAAAAATGATCAATACATTAAAATACAAATCTCATGTTCAAAATCTATCTCCACATTAATGATGAAAGTAAATATTAACGCTTAATGGTATATATTATGCTCATGCTATATTGTAATCATTTATACTTAAAATGGTTTGATTTTCAATTAGTTTTTAAAAATTTTAAAATATTTTAGAAAGTTTATTAAAGTTTTGAAAAATAATTATTAAATTAAATATTTTGAAAATTAAAAATAATTTTTGAAATTTGAATTTTTATTTTCTTATTGGTTCATATCGATGAAATGAGTAATTTTATGGGGTTGTAAATAGAATTTTTCCACATATATATATGCTACCAAGTGTCATAATGAAACACACATCAAATCTCAATATTTATGAAAAACAATACACATGCCAAATATCAATATTTATTAAAATTTCATTTGTACTCATGTTTGACTTCTAATTGAAAATTTTTAACTATCACATTTTTATTTTATGTTTGGTTATATATATATATTATGTATGTGTGTGTGTGTGTGTGTGTGTGTGTGTTGAGAAATTAAATTTATATATAGATGTATTTGTATTTATATTGATATATTATAATCTACTTAATATAATAAAACATCTAAAACTATTATGTCTTCTTAAATAAAATATTCCTAAATTATAATGAGAATCTTCAACAAATCTCTTTTAAACCTTTCTCTAAGACTTTTATCTATTGCAACAAACTACAAAAAAATTCAACAAACAATTATGATATTTCTATCACTTACTATATCAAATATAGAGATATTTTTTTGGCATTTAAGTTTTCCTCTAAACTCTTTATTGGATTTGAAGTCTCTCTTCCTACATAATACAAACTCTTTATATTGATGATCAATATGAATGAATTATATTATATATATAATAATATTATATATATGAAAAAAATCATTAGAATTGTTTTTTACCTTTACAAATTGATTTCTAATTAGAACTCATATTATAATATCAATTTTACATTTATTGCCTATCTAATCTATTAATAGCTTAAATTATCCCAATGTTTATAAATATTTTTCTATTGTTTTTTCATAAACAATATAAAATGCCTAAAACTTAACTATTCATTTACTAACAACATATTTCAAAATAATATAATGTATTCATAAGAAAAAACAATGTCACCTCCATTATAAATATTTATATTTATTTGGTATGCTCCTAAGTCAACATGCATTTTCATAATTAATTATGTGTTCATTTACTATAATATAATGTTTCTCTTTCAAACATTTTTACCTACCTTTAATAGCTTGCTTGATTTTATGGGCAACTTGTGTAGAAGTCATATAAGGCATTGAAATATCAAGTTGTCAAATAATGCAAGATAAATACTTATAAGCATTTGTAGATGCATTAGTTATTTAATAATATAGAGAGAACAAAGCCAATTGACGTCATTCGCTATGGAATTTTTTGTTATAAATGATTTTAATGCAAAATAGAAATTTCATTGTTTTAACTAATCATTTTTGAATCTTAACTTTCTAAATTCAACTATAAAAATATCTCAACTTAAAAACTTTAACAATTCTATCTTTTTAATATTTTGAAATTTTGTTTTTATATGTTGAAGTAGAAACCTAAATTCACAAGTTGAGAAAGATCTAAACTATTATAATGTCACCTACACAATGGAACCTTGCAAATCACAAGTTTTAATAGTTAAAAAAATTTAAGATCTTTATGCATGGGCATGAGAGGAATTTTTTATCTTAGATACAATACCTTCTACTATCAATTAATTTTTTGCATAAGAGGTAGGTACTAAACAACAACGTTGCATATTACACTTGTTTTAGTGTAGGTTTTCAATGTTTTTCAATGGTGGAACGTATTTATATTCCATCACCCTTGCTTTGATGTTATCATGGCATAATATTTTAATCATACATTCCCACAAAGTGCACACCATGATCAATTAATGTGAATATAAGGGAGTAATTATGGAAAACACAATGAGAGCAACTGAACACAACATTTCTCCATACCATAGCTTCTTTTCTTTTGAGCTTTCTACATAGAGGTTTTAGGCGAGTTGTTTAATATAACTAATATAGATAAAACTAGCACAACCACATTACTAAATGTGGTTGATATATGCCAAAGTCATCATTTTCCATGATTTTTCAAATTCAAAATATAAAAATGTGACTAGTATTTGAATTACCATAAATACAAAATGCAACTTCATAAAGCAAAATTCAAAATCCAAGAAATTATGATGCTCTTGGAAATAACTTGATATGCTTGAACATTACTTTTTTTCAATTATTCATGGCTATTTTAAGAGAAAATTGATTGCAATATCCTATTTGAAAATTGAAAGTTCCAAAATAAATACTAATTAGTGATCCAATAATTTGCATAAACGGTTGATACATTGATGATGCCATGATATTTTATAACTCATTTCTGATGAAAGTGTCTTACCAAAGAAATGCAAATGTCATCAGTGATACCTTGAAACATATCTTTGCTAACAACAATAGCAACAACATCTTTTGTCTTAACAATCCACCAAGAACCTTCTTCCATGCCACAAAGATTAACAACAATTAGTATTGTGTATTCAAATACCATACACAAAAGGAAATGATTGGATGTGAATTGAAAGGAGACGAAGGGGTCTTCCCCTTCGTATATACTAATACAATAATTATGACACAATCAAAACTTATATCAACATCAAAAAATTCAAAATCCAAAAGATGTTACTAGTATTTGAATTACCATAAATACAAAATGCACCTTCATAAATAAAATTTAGAATCCAAGAAATTTTGTTGCTCTTAGAATTAGTGTTGGAAACCTTTGAGCACTATAGACGGGGGCAAGGGCGGGCGGGTGAATCAGTAGTGTGTCTTATTAAAATAATTTAGCAATTTAAACTTCTTACTGAATCACATATATTAGCCAACTGCACATTAGATTATCTCATGCATATAAACCATATAAGCAGTTAAAACAAGATAACCATGAGAGAAAATATAATTAACGCATCAAAAAAAAATCCACATAAGAGACACGAGATATCTGGTGGAAAATCCTTCATTGGGAAAAATACCACCCTTGATACTATTGCACTACTTTGAATTTTATATTAAGATAAATATGTCTTTTACGTAAATTTGCTAACTCCCATTGGCTAGGAGACTTGACCTTATATATAATAGGCCAACACCACTAAGCGAGGAGACCCGATTCTACTAATAAGCTCGGTAGACTATGTTGTCACATGGATCTATGAACTACCGTCCACTAAAAGCCACCACGAGCAACGATCCTCGCCCAACTCTAATTGGATAAAGAAATTGTTCCTCTCACTAAAAATTAACAATCACTACTCCACACCCTTGAAGTCACTGCTCCTCTACTCTATGTGAAACTTGTTTCATATATTTTCATAATGGATCCCAACATAATATACTCAAATAGATTCAACTCTACAATACAAACTCTAGCAGCAAGACACAATCAATAAATCAAATAAAATCACCATAATCATATGATGTCCACTCAAGCAAAATAGAGGCCACAAACCATCCAACGAAAAATGATCAATAATATCACCATCATAAAAAATAAACCTCACACTCAACCATAATATCAAACCCTTACTCCAAATTGTAATTTATACATAGTAAAATTAGGACCATACAATACAATGGCTATGTGCCAAATGCACTAACAACACTTGCAAAAGAAAAGTGAGAGACTCAATAGTATGGAGCTATACCAAGCTCTCCATCTCTACGAACACCTTAGCTACAATTATCTATTTCTATGATCTGTAATCTGAAGTTCTAAATCAAAACACTACTTCAGTAAATATATATGCTCATTCTACTGCCATTAGAACACATACACTGAATCAATCCCTATCACGAATAGGTCTGAAGTATACCCACGCAATTTCACCTTCTCTCACTCATATTACCACACATCTAACCTTCACCCAACTCCAAAATGAAAAATATAAAACATTAGGGGTGAACTCCACTTTTGGACTATGATCAAGAGTGCACAAAGTTGATGAAATCCAACCATAATCATCACTACTTGTGCACTATAGGTGTTCACACCCATTGGAGGATTTAATCAGCCATTTCTGACCTTTATCAATCAATTTAGAAGCTTCCCTGAACATACAACTCGAAATACATCATATTTGCACAAGGAATCCGAAGAATGTTTTTCTAAAGACACAACCACATGAAAAAACTAGTTGATCTAGGTTGCTACCATATGCATAGGCTACTCTCCATATGGCTGGGGCCTTTCAACCAAATGCACAAGCCTACATGGATGTAGTTGGGGAAAAACATATGGAAAAGCATGAGACCCCAACCTAAAACCTCTGCCACATGTTTCGTTACCTTCATTAATATCTAAACTCACTTCAAAACCTTTGTCACAGCCTTTGACACCTTTAACATAGTTACTGATCAAACGGGAACTATTACCTCAAAACAAGTACTCGAGCCCAAAACGCCCAAAAAAACATGAAAAAACAACCCAAAAAAAAAGTGTTGATTCTGCATCACCATTTTTTTCAGCGTAAATTTTCAATATTTTTTAAAAATAATATTAAAAAACAAAAAAAACCATTTTGTTTGGTGCAAGAAACACTTTGAAATCGAAAAGTGTTGATGCCAGAATAACGTCTTTTTTCAGGGTACATTTTTTAATAATGACATTAAAAATAAAATATCATGACTCTGAAAAACTTTAAATTTCCAACGATTTCAAGCATGACGTTAAAGAAAAAATATCACGTCTTTGAAAAGCCTTAAAATTCCAACGATTTTTAAGCATGACATTAAATTTAAAATATCAATTCTTTGAAAAACCTTAAAATTCCAACAATTTTCGAGCATGGTGCTAAGAAAAAATACTTATAACTTTTTTCAACCGTAACATTAAAGATAAAATATCATGACTTAGAAAAAAATTAAAACCTTGACATTTTTTCAACCATTGAATTAAAACCAAAGATTATGGCTACAAAACAATATTGAGTTTTCACAATATTTCAAACATGACATTATGGAAAAATTTATGACTAAAAAAGCTTGAAAAATTAACACTTGAATGAAAGAGTTATTATACCAAGAATAATTTATTTTAAATGCTAGATGTATAGTGGTTTTAAAATCTTAGCCTAAGACAACTTGATATATTGCAAAAACAAAAATAAAAGCCAACTATGAAATTGACATGTAGTGTAGGTCAGCTCAATCCATTGTAATGAAAACTTAAAGACCAACCATGAAATTAACACATTGTGGGGCAAACTCGATTCATTACAACGAAAAATTTAAAATAAACCCATCAGATTGCACATAATGGGATCGGGTTGCTAGACAAACATCGACACGAACCCTATAAAACAAATA
>APFE031511847.1:98442-119534 GCA_000404065.3 Pinus taeda | reverse complement strand
TTCTTAAGGAAATATATCCATGTATTCCTTGAGAAGTCAACTATAAATGATACATAGTACACAGAATTACCCAGTGATGGAACTTTCACAGGTCCAAACACATCACTATGCACAAGCTCTAATATTTGTTTCGTCCTCCTACCACCAGAGGGGAAACTCACCCGATTCTGCTTCCCATATACACAATTTTCACAAAAATAAAAATCCAGAGAGCTATTACTCATACATTCTACCATACCTTTACCATGAAGTATTTGAAGGCCCCTCTCTCCAATATGTCTAAGCCTTTGATGCCACAACATGGTCTTCTCTCCAGAGACCACTAGATTTTCTGCTCCATTTTCAGGAACCATAGAACTATTTCACTTGTCAACAACAGTGCTACCTTGTATCTTGTACAGAGTTCCAATCCGAACTCCCCGCATCAATACCAGTGCTCCTCGAACCATCTTGCAGGTGTCCTTCTCGAACACTGTCTTTACACTTGCATCATCTAACTTACTTATAGAAATCAGATTTCTGGCCAACGCAGGAATATGCAGAACACCCGGAAGGGTTCTAACCCTTCCACCTTGCAACTTCAACTTTACTTTTCCGCGACCAATGATTCTAGCCTTCGTATCATCTCCTAAGAAGACATCACCACCATCGTATTTCTCATACTCGCAGAACCACTCTCTATGGGGAGTGAAGTGAAAGGATGCACCTGAGTCAATCAACCATGCCTCATGATCTACATGTGTACTTGAAGAAGCCAAGTACACATCCCCACCTTCATCTGAGGTGTTTTCGCCTCTGCAGAAGGAGCATCATCAGATCCTTTTCCTTTATCAGGAGCTTTAGATTTACACTCCCTTCTGAAGTGCCCTTCCTTTCCGCATTTCCAGCACACCACCTTTGTAGGTTTCCTGGAGATTTAGATCTCCCTCTAGATTTAGATCTCCCACTCGATGACTTATTTTGTTTCTGTTCTGGGACCGTCCTCATACAGACAAGGCATCACCATTCTGGTTGTCCATATTTTTCCGTCTCATCTCCTCCGTCAGCAAGGCTGAGACTATTTCATCAAACTCAAAGCAGTTGCATTGCTACCTATTGCAATAACCAGACTATCCCACGAATCTAGTAGAGAACAAAACAAACTGATGCACTTATCTTCATCTGAAATTTTAATATCAACAGATGATAACTGACTTACCACAGTATTAAACGCATTCAGATGCTCTGTCACCGAGTCTCCATCTTTCATCCTCAGGTTATACAGCTTTTTCCGCAGGAACAGTTTATTCACCAGAGACTTAGATTGGTACAAAGTCCCTAACTTGTCCCACAAAGCCTTCGCCGTAGCTTGCCCTGATACATTCAGCAATACTGAATCTGAGACACACAATCGTATTGTGCTCTTTTCCTTCTGATCCAACTTCTTCCATTCTTCATCACTCACTCTTGTTGGTTTAGTACCCGGATCTACCATGATCCACTGATCTTTATCCACCAACAGATCCTCCATCTTGAGTTTCCACAACTCAAAACTCTGACAATTGAACTTCTCAATCTCTATCTTTCCACTGCTCACCATCTTCTTTCACCACCAGAATCGATCTCCCACTGAACAGGGTCTACCACAGGCCCGAGCGAAACCCCTTAGCAACAAAGGCGTCCCCTTGAAGCCAAAATAGCTCTGATACCAAATGGAGGTTTTAACCATGTACAAAAATTACCTGCATACGAATTCTAAAGCAAAGAAAATAAATAATGCGAGAGCATAACACATAAAACACATATGCACAGAGATTTCCCCTGGATCCCAAAACTGGGAATACCAGCTTGATTTTCATTAGATTCCTTTCAATGTTACAATACATATTTATACATGCCGAAGCATCCAATACCATGGACCGAAAACCATCACGTCCAATACCATGGACCGAAAACCATCACGTCCAAAAAAACATGTGCGAAAATCATGCACAAAACCATAGGTGGGTCCACCTAACCTAACATAGGGTCCAAAACCAAAATTTTACGGGGCATTGCCTCGGACCCCATAAAGTGGGGTTACGGGTACCCCTCAAACCCCCTGTTAACTATGTGGAAAGAATATAACACAACCCAACAAAATGGCCCATGTTGTTAAGTAATGAATCCATACAGGTGAGGATAGTTTTAGATAGAGGAGGAATAACCTGTTATAGAGTTTTATGAACCCAACATTTCAAACTACCAAGTGAGTCCATCATCAGGGGATGCGTCAATAGATATTTCGAAGATATTAATGATGTATCCATGAGCTATATTTTAGGGTATATATATAGGTTATGAAAGAAATAATATAAGAAATTTGGTCGGCCATTATCCGATTAGTTTGTAATATTTAGATTTTTATTTATTTATTATCTGGTCGCCCTGTTGCTGGTTGTTGGTGTTAGGTTGGTTCCCTTGGGGTTCAATATCTTAGTTACCTTGGTTACCCTTGTTACCCTTCCCCTTATTATCTTTATTCAAATTTTGGGGATTGGTCACACTCTGTTGTGCATATACTTGAACTTGAGGGGGCGATGGCTACTAGGGCTAAGGATGCATGGGAGGCTATGACACTAATTCCTGGGGGTTTGAGCGCTCGACAGTGCATAGGTGTAATAGGGTGAGGATGCAATGGTTTAGTAGACAGGTTGAGTACTAGCTGGACTTGACATATGCTAATGTGGTTGGGTGAATGCATAAGATGTGATTTGTCCTGAATACACGTTGGTGGAAGGAGGGTGATAAGCATTGGAGGAACTGGTGCCCCCCTGTGGATGGCCATAACCTTGCTGAGTATATGGTGAAGGATGTGAGATAGCTCCAACGATACCATCGGTGGCGTGAGATGCCCCTAGTGCATTAGAACCACCAGGACAAGGGAGTTATGTATAACAGTATAGACATAACTAGATTGAGCATAAATCAAGTCATATCTTAGAGTAGTTTGGAGAGCCTCTTCCTCTGTCTAGGGAAAGTAAGACATGACATATTTGGCAATAGGCGCTAACGGGGTCCTAAGAAACCAATCAAGGTAGACATGGTATTCGAAGGGCAGAGCAGGACACATGCTCCTCCTTCTACACCATTCCTGAACACAATTAAAAAGACAAGCGACATAGGACTAAAGAAATGTAGTCAATAGCTCCATATTGGTGTTGTATCAGAGAGGTAACTGAAAGTATGAAAGGAATGCTTTAGCAAGCATCACGAAAGTGGAACGAGAAGTGATGGGTTGGTCAACATACCACTTTGCAACATCTCTAGTGAGCATGGGTTGGAATAGCCGAAGATGAATGGAATCATAGGTGATGGAATTGGATGAACACCACATATGGAAGGAGAAAACGCAATTGGTGGGGTTCGCTCCAGAATTACCCTCAAACTTGGGAATGTCGAAGGGAAGCTTAGTCGACATAGCTGGCCAACCAAAATCGTGGTGTATAAGGTCATTAATCAGATGGCTAAAATTTGGGAGGCTTGACCCAACCATGTAAGGTAGCATTGGTTCCTGTAATGGTTCTGCTAGATGTGACTATTGACGTAGAATTGGAGCCAACACCAGGTTGGTTTCTTGCACCTACAGTAGGTTCTGACATGATGATGATATTTGGTGAAGGGGGCTTGGAATCGAATGAGGAATTAGATGAACTAGAAGAAGAGTAAGTATGGGGACTCGGGGGATGATTAACTAGAACCCTACAGGGAGGAGTAATACATCCAAGCGGAAACTAGGGATGAAGGCCTAAGAGTCTCAGTGACAAATGCCTTGGTAGTGCAATGGTTGTAAGACACAAGTGACACATAAATGGTGAAGGGAGATAAACAAGATGTTTTTGTCTCTATGTGGGGAGATAAATTAATTAAGTCTTGGCTTGGTAGTGTAAACCAAACGCCCTTTGCTTAGGGTGTGCTTGTGTGTTTATTAATTAAGCCCAGATCATGTTTGAAAAAAGAAAAATATTGTTGAAATAAATTGAAATTAAAAACAAAAAGTAAACATCAAATAAACTATCTAAACCCCACCCAAACTGGGTTTGCAAACATTGTGCTGGTTGGTGGCGAAAATAATGGATAACACACTAAAAAGGCCAAGAGATCTAAGCGTCGGTGTGACTGGGATCAAATGACACTATGCTGTTGGAAAGTGGTGTAGTCACAACAAAAAACCAATGAAGAAAATAGCTGCAAAAGATAGGGAGATGGGTGTGAAACCTAGGGAAAACAATGATAACTTAAGGAAAATGACCAAACAAGGTTCAAGGGGAAACTTTGGATGGAAAAAATATTATTTGTGAATATCTGAAAAAGGAAGGTATAGATCTGGAAAATATGGCTGAAAGCTCTGTAGAAACTCAGATTTCTTACTTAGCTAAAATCCTCCTATAAAGGTGGAAGCATACTAGAAGCCTTAAGGGGCTAAATTGCACTTAGACGAGCGAAACAGAGTAGATCAAGGCCTAAGTGGGCTAAGACAATGGTCAACCAACCCAGCAGATTGCTCTTGGCTAAACCCAAAAAAATATAAAAAAAAAATCCCAAAAACCCTAAAATCGCATGTACTAACCTGTTTAGGGGGATATTACACTTTTTGGGCCATAAAGTGCATTCCGGACCCCTAGATCGCAGGTTTGGGGAAGAAAAGTGTGATTTTTTCTCCTTAGTTCTCAAGCAACAAGTCTTAGAAAAATTTGACATCTTTGTCGGGGCTTGTTCCCATGACTTGCGGAAATAACCAGAAAACTTGCGAAAGTTAGAAATTTGACTGATCTAGGGTTAGAATGCTAGTAAACAACATTAAGAGATTGAAAAAAGAAAAACCCTAAGCTGAAAGCTGAAGGTCACCTAGGTTTTTGGGTAAAAATAAAAAACGCAGTGAAGTCGCCCATTTGTTATTAAGTATTCTTCTAGAAGGTGTACAAGAAGAAATCACTTTAGGCTTGTGATGACAAACAACCCAAACAATAAAAATAGTTGTTAAACAATATGGATCTACAATAGATGATAGAAACAAAACCTGCTAAGGCCCTGATCTCTGCAACAAAACTAGTTAAACAACGAACTGAAATAAGAACATAAGCGCAAGTAACTCCAATAATCCAATGGAAACCAGATATATAAAGAATATACCTTATTATATGACACCTGTGAAGGGAACAAATAATGTTACCAGTCCCTCTCTATGGGAAGGGTTCTTGTTTATCCTTAATGTCTTCAACTTTTGGTAGAGTCTCTCTCCTCTTTAATGTCTAAAACCTAGCAAACAAAATGTTTGAGCTCAATGAGAACTCAAATGGAAAAGAAAAATGGTGTGCGACAATGATAAGAATTAGAGTTACAACAGTGGGTGCAATAATGACAATAATCAAAAGTGAAGAATGAATGTAAAACCCTTCTATTTATAACAAAATATTAGTTTATTCTTGAATAATGAGAAACAATAAAATATTACTAACCAAATTTTAGAAATAACCATTTGGAATATTTTATTATATTTGGTTAGAGGGAAAAATTATTTAAACTTTTATTTAGAAATAATAAATAGATAAATGATTTATTTATCATGTCAAGAAATATGGTTAAGAAATAATAAACAAATAATAATTTATTTAAGTATTCCTAGGGGATTTAGTCAAATTTGGCAACGAATAATAACTAATTAGTGATTAACTAATTATTCCTAGAGAAAAATAAGATAATTAATGATTTATCTATTTATTTCCCATAACTGGCTCAAATATGACAAGGAATATTAGTTAAATAATGGTTTAATTAATTATTCCTAGAAGATAATTAAATAAATAGTGATTTGTTGAATTATTCTTCATGGGTTTAATTATAAATGACTTAACAAATATGGTTTATTAAGTAATTTCTCATAGTTAAAGTAATTTTACTATGGTAAAATTGGCCCTACATGGTGTACTTCGATCCATCTAGTTAATTATGGCTAGATGATCAATTTTTGGTGATAATAGTACCCCTTGCGGGGGTCTGGTGGGGTTAGTCCCCTCCAGATGGGGGGTACGGGGCCAGTGGGGGTATAGGGGCGACGCCCCCGAAGCTAAAAATAGATGTAAAATTTCCTTGTAAAATATTGCAATTTCTTAGTCAATCTAGATTGTTCATTAGGCGGATGATTTGATGGTAGAAGCTATGTTTAATTTATGGTTTTTTGCCCTAGAAGGAAACCCCTCACTATATATGAGGGAATTGTATTGCAGCTGTGTATATGTGTATTCGGAGTGAGAAAGAGAGAGGAGATTGTGTGAGAGCGAAGAGGGAATTACAATGGATCTAATGTAGGTTGTATCTCTTCATTTTGTTGGATAATATAAAAGGAAGGACTGGCTGTTTCTCCATGGACATAGCCCAAATTGGGTGAACCACGTATATATGTGTCTCTCTTGCTTTATGTGTTTTCTGTGTTTATATTTATGCAATATTTTATGTGTTCCATTGCTCTATAATATATAATTTCTAACATGAACAAAGCAGTATGATATGAATCTTGTCCTCATCGGGTTGGGACTAAGTGTGGCCTTAAGAAGACAAACCTTGTTTAAATCCAATACTATTATCGTTAGTTACTTTTCCAATCATATGGAGAGTCTATTGATGCCTCCTATAGCTCAAACATATATAAAGTTCATCTTGGTCCATGTTGCCTAAGTCAGAAAATGCGTCGTGCTTATGTTCAAGGGAAGTAAAACTTTGTGTCAACCATTCTGTAGTGTCTCTTGACTCATTGTGTTGGTCATACTTGGTTCATCAAGTCACTTTCAATATTTGATCAATATCTTAGTCATATGCACATGTGAGTATGGAAGGTCTCCATTGACTTCTTGTTGGTGGGTCTTCTCTTATCAACTTCAATAAATTGCTCTGAGATAGACCTAAAGTCATATCCTGGCACTATTTTCATCATTATTAGGTGACCTTATGCCTCGTATCAATTTTCATCATTGGTCATTGATTGAGTGGTTTCCATTGTGTTTTACATTAATTCTCATTATCACACATTGGTATTTGTGTAGTTCCTTGGTTTCATTTTGACCCTATTGCTGGATTTCTTGCCTCTGTCATCACCTTTCATTATTGGTTGGTTTAGAGGATCTCTCCCATGCATTATTCCTTCTGGTGTATGTAAGAGATGCACTTGGTTGGTGGTCCATTCATTATTGTGGTATGATTCCTTCCACATTATTGGCCTTTTGGTTACACTCATATTGGTTGATGGGGGATGATCTAATGTCCTCCTTCCATTGGATGTTTTCCCATCAACTCCAACTCATTACTTTGGGAAAAAGATCTAAAGTTATTTTTAGTACCTTGGGGTTTGCAGTCATTAGTGGCAGATTCCCTCACTATTGGTAGTGGGAACACAGTAATGTCCCTTGTTTGATATATTATTTCAAGTGTTTAAATTCAAAACATTTATTCACACTTTTTACATTGTACTTGGTACCTTGACACCCATTACCATGATTGGTAGGTATTCTCACATTTTTTAATAGTATACATCAATGACTGGTAATCAAATGATTTCTCACATGGTCAAATTTGGCTCATTTATTGCCATAGTGTATAAAAGTACCATTGGTGGTTTATTTTGAGGACTTGGGGTTATGTTAGCATTCATTTTCTCTTGACAACTCCTTTAGTTTCTGGTAGTGACATCCTCTTCTATATGCTACCCTCAGTTTCAACAACATACTATATGTTTGGCACCCAAGTTTTTGGACAATATTGCTCCTTTCTATATGAATTTGGTACTTAAGTGGGGGATCATTTATACACTTCACTTTGTTCTAGACATCCTTCTTTATGACACTAAGACATAGCTCTATTGTGTATTGTTCACAAATATGATCTAATTTCGAATTCATTATATATTCTTATGGTCATCATTGTCATGATTTATATACATCATCATGAATTCACAATGTACTTGATTGGAAACCATGATTTATTTCCTTTGAACATGGGTATACCTCCCTTGGATATGAGTTTTCTTTTTGATTCCTACAATAGGCATTGACTTGTCCTGATTTTGGTGAGATCCTCTCGAGCCCTCCATATGTGTCCTCCCATACATACATAATGCATATGAACCATCAGACTCCCTTCTAACCTCATACATTAAGAGACATTTGTTATAAAATCTTTTGCCTCACTTATCATCAGATGCATTTATTGGCTAGGGAAACATTCCTTTCCCCTATGCAAACCTAAGCTTATCTTAAATTATTTCTCCAAATTTTGTACATGAGCTACCCATAGTAAGGTTTTGTATGTACATGGATACCCTTAAAGAAAACCACACATGGATTTAAATATATTGAAAAAAATATTAAAAATGTGATTTTTCAGAAAGGGTTTACGGGTTACAAAAGTAACACACCTATAGGAGCTTGTGGCATAACTACCCAAACCAATTTATGGTGGTATAAATGCACACCTTGGGTGGTGCTCATGGAAAATATTTTGCCTCACTTATCATCAGATGCATTTATTGGCTAGAGAAACATTCCTTTACCCTATGCAAACCTAAGTTTATCTTAAAAACGTTTTTCCCAAATTTTGTACATGAGATACCCACAGTAAAGTTGTGTATGTACATGGATAGCCTTAAAGAAAATCACACATGGATTTTTATATATTGAAAACATATTAAAAATGTGATTTTCCGGGAAGGGTTTACGGGTTACACAAGAAACTCACCTATAGGAGATTGTGGCAGAACCACCCAAACCAATTTATGGTGGTATAAATGCACACCTTGGCTGCTCCTCATGGAGACCATTAGCCTTTATATTATCACTTTGAAAAAGTTTCCCTAGATTAGGTCTACTATCCTGTGATTTTAAGAACTCCCCTTTCTCTAGAAAACCCTTGTTTCCATACTGTGATGTTAAACCATTCTTATCTCACATCTACCTAACATATATTGGAGGGGGATACCTTAAGTGGATCAAGAAGGGAGGACCCAAAAGAAGGTTCAACTCAACGCTGACAATGAGGATCAGGTGATCTTGTAACTACCTATTTGTTGTTGTTATCAATAAAAGAAACTCATATTATGTCTCATTTATATTGTTATTTCTCATGTTATGAATATATAATGCAATTGTTTATGGACTAATCTATCATATATACTTGTATGTTTGAGTTTGTTGTTATGCTCTATGTTTTCTTGTTGGTACTATAGGTATGTATACTTGAATCAAGAACGAGAATTTGGACCCTATAGGATTGGCATCAAACATATGATCCACCCGTGAGTCCTCATTCCCTATTTTGTCAATTTTATGTAAGTCATATGATGATTTGTGTGTTCTTTGTTGATTTTCTGTTTCCGCTTTGTTGGGGATTTCAACCCTAGCCTAGGGGGATCCCCCTCGCAACAACAATGGCAGTAAGTGAAGAAAAAGGAAAAAAACAATGTAGCAGTATGCACAAGACTTTAGCAGGAATGAGCATCATTGATAAAAAATTAACATAAAAGTTGTTGGGATCCTCTCTAGGATAAAACCTGAAGCTAATAGAAGAGAGAAAAATGAGGCTCAATTCATGTCATAGTGGGTCTACAGGAGGAGTCCCAGACCTATAAAGATTTGCAATATGGACACCAAAACAAAATTTGGGTGTTATTCTAAGGAATCCATGAAGAGTTGGGATCTATTACACAATTTATGATGTGCAAATAAAGGAATGTTAATGTCACGACTTGGCAAGATCGAAGTTAAGGCACAATGAAGATAGGGTAGATGGTCAACAAAATAATGGATGACGTAGGGAAAGGCCTACCCTAATATGCTAAGGTTAAGAGAATGCACCTAAAATCTAGTCGATGTCATGGTACACCGAGGTTCTCAAAAATTATACTTATTCCATTCATAAATTAAGACTCCAACTAATTTCAATAACCACGTAAATTTGTAGAAGTTGGTCATTAAAACATTAAAATATATAGAGAAATGTGGATATGTAGTAGACCTTGTTGAAAAGTGTGAAACAAGAAATGCTTGTTGAGAATGCAACAAGATGATGGAGCTTAGTGGAAAGGAGTCGCCTTCACTAAGTGGTCCCGCAGGCAAGTTTTGGCGCAAAGTCTATTTTAGACTATGTCTATTTTTAGACATATGGATCATGGTCTATGAGTTGCAGGATGTTGTTTATGGATGATTGGTCATGTTGGGAAAAATAGATGGACTTCTATTTTTGGTTCACAGCGGAGTGATTAGAGTCTATTTTTAGACTGCCAGGCTAAAAATAGAAACAGTCAAATATTATTAGCCCTTAGTAATATTTGGACTCTAAACATTATCTTATTCTCTTGGAGCACTTCAGTTCGAGCTATGGATGTGGCACATGTAGCTGACAGAAGGAATTACGTGGTTTCTTATGTGTTAGTTGAGCTATTGCATGGAGGACTTCAGTTAGAACTCAAGAGATTGAGTTTGGTGGAGTTGACAGTGGAGTTAATGGAGTTGTGTTCAGTTTGACTTAGTTGAACTAGTTGTATTTAGTCTAACTAGCCAATAGACTAAGTGATGAGTTGTGTGAATTAGTTATTAATTAATTCACTATTTATTAACTCATAATGCAACTGAAGAATACATCAGTTAACTCAGTGCATGGACAGTTCACTGGAGACAAGTGTTAGAGGTAAGTGAAAGGGTGAGTTGTGACTATCAGTTGTGCATGAGATCTTGCACAATCAATGGATTGAGTATGCCCATGAGAATTGCACAGTATGTGCCCAGTATTATAGCCTGTGTTCACGTGATTTCCAATGTGAGTGATTTTCCAAGGTAAATAGAACTTGGAACGAGTTTGGATTCATTCATTCTCATCCAGGTATTGTGCAATGGAGGCAGGCAAGCAACGGAGGAGATTTGGAGATCAGATCCGAGTTGTATTGTGTGTAACAGGTGGAGATAGTGCTGGATACTTGTGAAGAGTATTGTACTATGTATTGTTACATGTTCTCAATCAATATAATATACAGATAGTTGGGGTTTTTTAGCGAGATGCTTTCCCCGGGAAAATATTGTGTTGATATGTGTGATTGATGCTTCTATGTGCGCATGTGAATGTTTCTTGATACTGCTAAATTGATTATCAACGTAGAGGAGGTTATGTATTATGCATGTACTTTGCAATTAGTGTATAATCGAGATAATCTCTATGAATAAGTGTCATATTATTCAAAATTTCTACATGGTATCGGAGCTGTTGATCATCAGATCTATTATTCAGAAAGTGTTTACATTTTATTTCTTCAGGCAGAGTCTGTAATTGGGCCAGGTAGCCTTTGGATTCATCCTTATTTTGGAAGGTGAGATATCTAGTGAATGCCCATACAGTCGATCTGTGTACAAGAAATACTTTTTTCTCACGAATTTTAGATCAGAAGCGGTTGAGTTTTGAGTTGGTGGAATGGCGCTCAAGGATAAACTCAGAAACATCAAAGCTGAGAATGGAGATGCCACAGATTATACGTAGAAGAAGAAAAATAAGAAAGTTGTTGGATCTACAACAGGAGAGTCCTTAGCCTCGCAGTTTGAGTTGGATTTTTCGCTGATCGCATGCTTGGTATCAAGTGTGATGGGATCAGTATGGTTCTTGGACAGTGGTGCGTCTTCTCACATGACAGGAGATCGAGATTTGTTTTCTAATCTGGATGAGAAAGATCTTGGAGTGCACATCGAGATGAGCGATGATGGTAGATACAATGCGACCAATATCGTTACCATTTCCTTTGAGAGGGATTTTGGTAAACCCTTTAGATTGAAGGAAGTGATGCATGTTCTAGGATTGAAGAAGAATCTTATCTCTGTGGAGATGTTAGAAGACAAGGGATATGATGTTGTCTTCAGCGAGGGAAAGGCTTTCCTGCGTAGCAAGACAACTGGAGAAACCCAGAAGATAGGGGTTCGAGTCAGGAACCTTTATCAGTTGCATGTAGATGCATGCAAAGCCTTGAGCGGCGAGGCAACTGATGGAGACTTGGTGGTTGAGAGGGAGCGTATATTACCTCTCAACATGCAGAGCCAGAAGAAGTCTTAGACGATTATGGAGGAGCCATGATTGGTGCAGAAACTTCATGAGGTTGTGGAGCAGCAACAACAAGGGAAGTTGAGAGGAGATCAAATAGAGACATCTACTCGTGCAGAGACCTCTAGTAGGGGGAAACTTCGAGCCAGGTGGGCTGAGGGATCACATGCAGCCATACCTCCAGGTTGGAGGTGGGGTGATGTGGATTGATCGTCCCAAGGAGGAGGGGCATGATCCTTGAGGTACCCAACCTCTTGGATGAGACCTTGCTACGGGAGCCCCGATGTGGAATAGTAGGAACTGACTGATTGGGTAGAGACAGATGCGGATGGAGTGACAGAGAGAGCGACAGTGTAGGCAATCCTGGGATAGCGCATAGCTAGCAGGCTGCAGCAATGCGAGAGGCACAAGTGTTTTGCACACTGCTAGGTGGCACGGAGAAGTGTGCAATGGTGCGAGATGCATGGAGATGTTGCAGTAGCGCAGATGTCAGAGAGGGAGAACTTGTCAGCAGCAGGTAGAGCTTCAACATCAGAGTATGTTCCTAGCCTAACAGAGTGGTCAGTTGGGAGTTTTTTTGTTCCAAGTGTTGTTGGAGCAAAGTGGACCGGGCAGATGTGTTGCATGCAGAACATTCTAGAGTTACAGGATCGGGTTTGAGAGGAAGCCTTTCTTGTTGAGAGGGAGTGTTGAAAAGTGTGCAACAAGAAATGCTTGTTGAGAATGCAACAAGATGATGGAGCTTAGTGGAAAGGAGTCGCCTTCACTAAGTGGCCCCGTAGGCAAGTTTTGGCGCAAAGTCTATTTTTAGACATATGGATCATGATCTATGAGTTGCAGGACGCTGTTTATGGATGATTGGTCATGTTGGGAAAAATAGATGGACTTCTATTTTTGGTTCATAGTGGAGTGATCAAAGTCTATTTTTAGACTGCCAGGCTAAAAATAGAAACAGTCAAATATTATTAGCCCTTAGTAATATTTGGGCTCTAAACATTATCTTATTCTCTTAGAGCACTTCAGTTTGAGCTATGGATGTGGCACATGTAGCTGACAGAAGGAATCACGTGGTTTCTTATGTGTTAGTTGAGCTATTGCATGGAGGACTTCAGTTAGAACTCAAGAGATTGAGTTTGGTGGAGTTGACACTGGAGTTAATGGAGTTGTGTTCAGTTTGACTTAGTTGAACTAGTTGTATTTAGTCTAACTAGCCAATAGACTAAGTGATGAGTTGTGTGAATTAGTTTAATTAATTCACTAATTATTAACTCATAATGCAACTGAAGAATACATCAGTTAACTCAGTGCATGGACAGTTCAGTGGAGACAAGTGTTAGAGATAAGTGAAAGGGCGAGTTGTGACTATCAGTTGTGCATGAGATCTTGCACAATCAATGGATTGAGTATGCCCATGAGAATTGCACAGTATGTGCCCAGTATTATAGCCTGTGCTCACGTGATTTCCAGTGTGAGTGATTTTCCAAAGTAAATAGAACTTGGAACGAGTTTGGATTCATTCATTCTCATGCAGGTATTGTGCAGTGGAGGCAGGCAAGCAGTGGAGGAGATTTGGAGATCAGATCTGAGCTGCATTGTGTGTAACATGTGGAGATAGTGCTGGATACTTGTGAAGAGTATTGTACTATGTATTTTTACATGTTCTCAATCAATATAATATACAGATAGTTGGGGTTTTTTAGCGAGATGCTTTCCCCGGGAAAATACTATGTTGATATGTGTGATTGATGCTTCTATGTGCACATGTGAATGTTTCTTAATACTGCTAAATTGATGATAAATGTAGAGGAGGTTATGTATTATGCATGTATTCCAAAATTAGTGTATAATCGGGATAATCTCTGTGAATAAGTGTCATATTATTCAAAATTTCTACAGACCTTAGAATTAAAATTCATTAATTACGGTTACACCCATCATAAAAAGGCTTGTAAAGGAAAAAATAGATCACCGGTGCATGTACTTATGGAGAATTTATCCTTTTTGGAGAAAAACCCACTCCTCATTTATTATTTTTATATAGATTCTAGGAGATCTAGGCCACGAATTAACATGCCATTTCTTCTAGGTTAGTGCCTAAACCCTCTCACCATTTTGAGGTATTTTGTAGTTAGTTTCCCTAAGAAATGGCCTCATAATGAACCCTTTTTGAAATCATGACATGAAACCCTCCTATTTAGGTCAACAAGAGCAATTATGGGGGATTCATCACATTGTCTGACACCTAGTTCCAACAATAACCACTTGGAATACACATGGATAGGATGATAAGGCACTTAATTATTAGATCTAGAGATTAGGTTCAAATTTTATTTCGATAAATTTTATGTAGAATGAAGAAATTGATGGTTCACTTTATAATTAACAACTCTCACCAAAAAATATTGAATGGAAAGAGAGGGAGCACAAGGAAGATTGCACACATCCCAACAACACTCTCCTATTATATGAGCATTGTGGGCATGTGGCCTCTTGAAATTTTTGAGGACTCAAAACATGCTGAGTCAATTAGCTTTCTTATACTGGTTTGTGGTGATGTTGGATCCCACAAACCAATGGTTTATGGTACAAAATCAAACTATAACCCTAGATATAGAAGACATATGCTTCCTCACTAGTTTATCATGGTGAGGGGACCCAATTGTGGTAGTAGGAGCAAGAGGTACCAGTGAGGAGAATGTGGATGGGTATGTGGCTCAATATTATAGAGCCAAGGATCATAATACAATTAGTAAGATCTTGATTAGGTATGTGACTGACATAAACCTTTACACTATTCTCTTATCCATTACTTGGATTTAAGGTTCTCTAGGGAACCACTTGGCCTCCATGACACAAGTGTAAATCACAAATGAGGTGTTTAGAGCCTATAATTTTAATTGGTGTGTACGTTTTCTCAACAATATGAAGGAGCAATTAACAAAGTGTAGAATAGGAAGATATAATTAGTTTCGATATGCAAGCATCTTAGTCTCTTTCTTCCTTGAGATTGTACCATTTATGTGGTCATGAGTGGTGAAACTATATCCTTGTCAATCTGAGCCATGCATGACATGGTGGACACAGTTGATGGCTCACCTAGGAGGAGTAGCAACACATTGATATGGGGATTTTTTCAATTGATTTGAGGAGAAATATGTGGTCATAGATGACTATGCTTACTTTGATAATTAGTTTTGACGTGATGCAGATCTAATCCTCCCCTCGGGGTCTTCAAACGCCTTCACCTTACAGTTCCAAGTTCTTTTGGATGACAAAAACTATCCTCAGACAGGCGGCCTAGTAGGCTTCGATATTAATAAAAACAAGCAAAATACATAAGGCTTATTACAACATGAGATCTCAAAGTTCTCTGTCAACACGATGTTTTGAACATCTGCGGATCTCTCTTTTTATAGACTCCCTGATTCTACTCTTCTAAACTACCATGAAAAATCATAAATAATTGAGGGTCCTTTCGGCATATTTTCGCCCATTGTGTGTACTCAATTTTTCTGGTATAAAAGATTCTACCATGGTCCTTTCGGACTTCTATCTAAATCATAGTCATAATAAAAATCAAATTATACTGAAGAATCATGTGCTGGCCTAGACTCATCGAGCATCTTTTGGTAGTGATGTTCCATCATCTTAGAGTACTCTTCATCCGAATCGATATTTGCTGGGTCCTGGGCATCCGGCAACTCGTTCTGTAAAGCAGATTATTTTTCTTTTCCTTTTCCTTAGGCATATTCATCTAAAATTATTGTCTTTCTTGATGATGCTCTCGATTACTATCCCTTTTCTGTATTTTTATTTATTAGGTGAAGACCCTATTGCTGAGGTGTGTACATGGCTGATCGTTTTCCCCACTTGGTAAGGAAAGATAAAGGATTGATCTCGATATCTAGGAAAGAATCTTTAAAGACATTTATGATTGTGGGTGACCTCTGTACTGCCAATTCGATGTCGTTTAAAAGTTCCCATTTAAAAATTTGAAACATATTAGTGGAACTTTCAATTGCATGATGAACCCATTCTCTGCAATTATCACTCATAAAATCTTTGTTTTGCCAACCTAATTGAAAAGTCATCGATGTACAGATTCTATTTGAAATCATCAGTCTAATAATATGGATTACATTGTTATTCCAATTAGTTGAAATAACACTGATAGTTACCAAAGCCTTTTGATTAATTATAAATATTAATGCCTTGGGCTCTCCTTGTAAATCATCCATTTTTTGTAGAATCTGTATTTTTTCTATTAACCTCAAATTTCCAAATTCATTGAACCATCCAGCATGCTGCTTAATCATTTATTCATTATTACTTGTCTCGATTTTTCCGATCTGCTCATGACTAAAAACCTGTGCAAAAGGATTAGGAGTAATACTTTCCCTTAGTCTAAGACTATGATAATCCCAAGGAGATGAGAAAGTTCTGAGATATTGCAACATCCTTTGAATGCACTGAGATATCCTAGTGATTGGCTTTTTTCTGCAGAAACCATCTTTTATCTCCCAGTTAGAAAATCCTTCAAAATTTTCATATTGAGGAAAAGTGTCATTAGGTGCATAATTCTCATCAAACCTTTGCAGAAAGGATGATTCTAATTCCTCAAAAATGTCTGGGATTTTTAGAGATAGAATGTATTTCTCTACTTTAGGTTTAAAAGGAATAGTTTCAAGATCTAAAATTTTTGCTCCTGTGAAAATGTTGAGAGCAAAATCAATCCCTCCAATAAGTTGATAAAAATTCAAAACCTTTAGGATCCATATCATTTTTCAATATATTCACTAGACCATAGATCTGAGAGACTTCTGAAAAATAATTTTACTTTCATGTTAGGCAAAGGATATACCTTTACCAGTTCAACATCCAGGCCTAAAGACATACCTACATTCTTGGATTGCCAAGCTTGGCATTTTTTGATCCAAGTGTTCCTTCTCAGTCTCATTCCCACAACTTTCTTGATTTATTCTACAAGATGGCATGCATGTCCTTCAAGCAATCTGAATCTATCAACAAATGTATAAAAACTATCGTCCTGTGGTCCTTTTCCTGGAATGGTAAAACATGAACCTGGACAAGTCATGAATGCTTTATTCATATCCCTGGTTAATGAATCTGTCAAATAATTTGAATTACCTGGGATCCAATTCGACTTCAAAATCAAATTGTTGGAACCAAATCTGCCATGCAAGAATTCTTCCTTTTGCAATTTGTCTTGATATCTTGGTAGATAAAAAATATTTGAAATTCTTGGAGTCTGTTCGTATTAATAATTTCACAGGTGTAAGGTATAACTCAAGCTTTGTATCCCATTGAATATAGCCAGTGTTTCTTTTTCTGCTATAAAATAATTCATCTGGCTAGGTGTGAATTCACCTGATGCATAGGCACAGAGTCTTTCTTCACCTTTCTCCCTTCGTTACAAGAGAACGGCTGCCCAAAAATTTAAAGAAGCATCAGTTTGGAGTATAAGCAAACCATCACCTGGTGGTTGGAGTTTTGGAAATTGCTGACATTCTGCTTTCAACTGTTTGACTGCCGTTGTTGCTTTTGGTGACCATCCCTCTTTGAGATGTTTTCTGATTGGAGTTGTTTTCTCTGTCAATCTTGGGATGTACTTGTGAATGTAATTATGGACTCCAAAGAACCTTTGAATTGTTTTTGTATCTTTCAATTTATCTGGAAATTGGGTTAATTTAGTCAACACATGTGGTTGCATCTGAATTGCACCATTGACTACATGAATTCCTAGAAAATCTATAATGTCTTGAAATAAAGTCATTTTTCTTTTTGATAAAACTATGCCATGCTGCTGAACTTATTTTAGAAAAATCTCTAGATGCTATAAATGGGTTTTTACATTTGGACTATGAATAAGAATTTCATCATTATATGTAACAATAAAATCATACTTGGCAAAAATGAAATCTATTCTTCGTTGGAAGAATGCAGGGGTGTTTTTCAAACCAAATGGAACAACTTTCCATTTGATCCAGGTGGATCTTGTTTGCCACCTGCCAATTCCACCTAGACCCCCACCATTGTTTCTCTCAGCATTTTCAGTTTCCTTAATTGTAGCACAACTTACTATTTTTAGCAGTTTTCCGGGTCCTGAACTTCCGGAGCCATTTTGAGGCCCTAAACGATGTTTTATTGGAAACCTGGGGGCAACATGGGTCCATGGACCAATGTTTCCCTTCCCAAAGTGGTAGTGCTTGGATAGATCTCTCTAATGAGATATGGTATGCGTCAAATGGAGATTGTATGCCAAAGTTACGACCCTGGGAAGTTGATGTACCAATTTACCCAAACGGGGCCCACGGTTTGGCGTTTCATCTTCTAGGGTTAGGTTTTGGAATGTTAAGGGTTTTCCATTATTTCTCAACAATAAATAGGCCTTTGAGCCTCATTGTAACACAGTTCACAAGCATGTAGCCACCACATCTCTTCTCAGAGATAAGCTATCATCGCCCTAGTTGGTTTATTTCCATTACTGTTTGTAAGCATATTTCAGTATTTTACATTAATGAAATGAAGTATTATTTCCACTGCATATCTGTAATTATGGTTATCTTTGTAATTTGTCACATTCCTGTTTAAGTTTGGATCAGCGGTATCAGAGCGGTCTGCTTTTTCTCTATTTTTCTTTGCATGTCCCCAACGAGGTTGGGATACAAGGAGTTAGGGCTTGAACTAGTCGAACCTTTGCAAGACCAGCCTCACAAATCCTTACGACCTCCCATGGAGGATGAGAAGAAAGACAAGGGGGCAGGAGATCCTATCAAAATCTTGCCTGAAGAAGCCCTCGAGCGACAATGGAATGCGATGATGGACATCTTTTCCCAGATCCTTCAGCGGCTACCTAGAAGCGACACATCGACTTCCAGCAACTTCTCTGGAAACGCCACGCACTTTAGGTACAAGATAATTTTGAAATCCCCATATTCGAGGGTCAGATAGATGCAGATGCCACAGATAAATGGTTAAATTTGCTAAAGGGTTATTTTTTTGTTCATGAATTTTTAAGTCGGGAAAATATTGTTTTCGCTCTTCTCAAAGCAGCCCCCCACGTTAAGGATTGGTGGGAAGCCTACTGCGAGCAGAAGGATGAAAGTACTGGCTCACAATTTTCAGCCACACCCACCTGGAATTCATTCCGGAATGCCATCAAGGATAAGTACTACCCTATCGGAAGCTATGAGGATGAATACATAAAGTGGACCACGCTGCGGCAGGGAAGGGACCAAGACGTGCTTCACCAATCTTTTCCATACCCTTCGCACAAAGTTGGGAATCAAGGATTTGGAGCAGCATTTGATACTCAAATACCACAACTTCCTACACAATTACATCCAAGAAGAAATAGAATTCCTGAACATCTCCTTACTTGGCACAGCATACCGATATGTTGTCAAGGTCGAGCAGATGTTTAAACAAAAGAAGCGAGACTTTGGCTATGCGAATCCTAAGCAAGGGAAAGGTGCCCCTAAACCACAAAACAAAGGACAAAGCCAAGGTGGGGCAGCCCAAGACAACCACCCAAAGCAACAAGCAAAGAACAGCACCGTGAAGCCGAAAAGGACACGGGAAAATGGTGTGAGTTCCATAAGAGCTCCACTCACAACACACGTGAGTGTCAGGCCAAGCAGTCACTGGTGGCTGGCCTAAAGGTTTTAGAATTAGATGCATGTTCCGACTCTGAGTTAGAACCCAACAAGGGGAATGACAAAGGGAAGTAGATCATTGATACGGATCCCAACGCCACTATTGCTACCGCCAAGATCCAAAAAAATGAACCCGAAGATCCAGAGGAGGAGGAGAGTCTCTTCCACTCCCAGATGTGGGTAAAGGGCTCCCTGCTATAGTTCATTGTCAATAGTGGGAGCCAAAAGAACCTCATTTCGGCAGAGGTCATGAAGTGTTTGGGCTTACTGACCACAGCACATCCACAACCGTACACCATCGGGTGGCTTCACCAAAGACGGGATCTTCGCATGAGCTAGCAGTGTCGCCTTCCATACAACATCAAGCCCTTCACAGATGAGGTATTGTGTGACATTTCTCCCCTTGAAGTTTGTGATGTATTATTAGGACAACCATACTTGTGGAAGAAACATGCTGTGTATGAATCAAGGCCCCGTGCTATTATTATTACATTGGGAAATAAGTTGTACAGGATACCAGAGATAGCACCGCCTACCACCACCTCTTTGATTACTGTGAAATAATGAAGTAAGCTCATTTCCAAAACCGGAAAATTTGTTTTCCTAATGATATGCCCTTAAGGAAAGAAGAATACGGTGGCCATGGCCTCCAGACAGGGCCCCTCCGCATGACAACTACAAATGGACAAGGTCGTGGAGGAGTATGAGGACATCTTCATCTCCCCCGTAGGGGTTCCTCTACACTGTCAGGTCAAGCACTCCATCGATCTGACCCTCGGTGCGCCACTACCCAATGGACCAATTTATTGGCGCTCCATTTTGGAGAACGATGAAATCAAGAGGTATATTCAGGAGCTCCTACAAAAAGGTCACATCTGTCCGAGTTCATTGCCTTGTGGGAGCCCGATCATGTTGGTATAGAAGAAGTATGGGACTTGGATACTCTGTATTGACTATCGGGCGCTGAACAAGATCACTGTCCGTAATAGGTACCCGATCCTATGGATTGACGACCTCCTGGACCAACTAAAGGGGGTGAAATATTTCAGCAAGATCGATCTGAAGTTAGGATATCACCAGGTACCAATCAAACCCTTTGATGTGTGGAAGACTACCTTCAAAGCCAAGGAGGGCCTTTTCGAATGGTTGGTTATGCCTTTCAGATTGACGAATGCTCTTGCAATCTTCATGAGGCTAATGGATGACATATTGCGGCCATTCACCAACTCATTTGTAGTGGTATACTTGGATGACATTCTGATCTTTAGCCAGAGTTGGGAAGAGCACCTCCACCACATCTGACAGGTTCTCCAAACACTGCGGCAACACAAG
>APFE031511847.1:47522-96972 GCA_000404065.3 Pinus taeda | reverse complement strand
CATTTTCAGTTTCCTTAATTATAGCACAACTTACTATTTTTAGCAGTTTTTTGGGTCTTGAACTTCCGGAGCCGTTTTAAGGCCCTAAACAACGTTTTTTTGGGAAATCTACGGGCAACATGAGTCCATGGACTGATGTTTCCCTTCCCAAAGTGGTAGTGCTCGGATAGGTCTTTCTGACGAGCTATGGTATGCGTCAAACGAAGATCGTATGCCAAAGTTACGACCCCAGGAAGTTGATGTACCAATTCACCCAAACAGGGCCCATGGTTTGGTGTTTCATCTTATAGGGTTAGGTTTTGGAATTTTAAGGGTTTTCCATTGTTTCTCAACAATAAATAGGCCTTCGAGCCTCATTGTAACACAGTTCACAAGCCACCACATCTCTACTTAGAGATAAGCTACCATCACCCTAGCTGGTTTATTTCCATTACTGTTTGTAAGCATATTTCAGTATTTTACATTAATGAATGAAGTATTATTTCCACTGCATATCTATTTTTATGGTTATCTCTGTAATTTTTTGTGTTCCTGTTTAAGTCTGTATCACCATTAGTAAAATCCAGCAGGACAAATAAAAGCAGTTTTATGTCGGTCTTCTTTCTGTATTTGAATCTGATAGTATCCAAACTTCATATCAAATTTGTTGAATACTTTGTTGTGTTATATTTTCTGCATTATGGTTTCTATCCTTGGTAGTGGATAATTAAAACTCTGAGTGATTACATTTAGAGGTTTGTAATTTATCACCATTCTAGGTTTACCCCTGACTATCTTAGAATGATTTCTTACCAGAAATGCTGAACAAGAATAATGAGACTCACTTGGCTCAATGAGTTGCATTTCTAAAAATTCTTTAATTTGTCTCTTTATTTCTTTCTTGTCTGAATGAGTGCAAGGAATCAGTTTCCCTTTGACTCCATTATCATGCAAAGTCACAATCTATTGCATTGGACTTTCTACTACCCAAAACTGTTGTGGATTTTTTGAACAGCTTTTTAGAAGTCTGTTATGGATAAGAGTTTGTTTTGTAGACCAATTGGGATCTATGCATGCCATTTGTTTTGATTTAGGTTCCGCTCTTGATTCATAGATTTGCATAACTTCTTTCTAGTCATCAGAATCTTTTAATGGCTTTCTGGCTCCTACCCTTTTCTGGCTATTTTCATGTCTTGCTTCTGAATTTGCAATAAACAATCTAGGTACAACAATAGCCTTCTTTTTTAGATTTATAATTAGCTTATCTTGGCTAATTGTTACTGGAAGCATGGTATTTAAGAATGGCATTCCCAACATTAAACTAGCTGAGGGATCAAAATGTTGTATTGCAGAAATCTGAACTATACTGCCCCCAACTTTTAATGGAATATTGTCTACATAATGAATTAAACTCACATATCCTCCTATGGTTTCAGACCCTAGTATATTTTGCAACGGTTTCCACAGAGATTTAAATAGAGATGGTCTAGCCAAATTGTTCGATCCACTGGTATCTATGAATGCATCAACAGATATCCATTCATTTTTTACTTGAACTTGAACTGGGATATAAATAAGGCTGTTAGTCTTGACTATCTTTTTTAACAAAGTATTTTCTTCTATCCTATTGATATTTGGTTTTGGAAGGCTGGTGGAGGCTATGGTTCTTTTCTGAAATGGGTAGAAAGAATTTACTTCTGGAAAAGGTAACATAGATTGCTTACCTTTTTGTTTTTATTGCTCTGATCGTGAACTTTTGGATTCATCTTCTGAAACATTTGTTGTTTCGCTAGTGACTTCAATGTCACTTTCTTCTTAACTTTCGTCTTCTTGTTCACTGTAATGGAGCTCTTCTGAAAAATCATCATCTGAACAGGATAAACAGATATTCATCTTCTAGACACACTCTTCTTCTTCTACACCTGATATTTCAGTGAAAATATATACATCTGAAATATCATCTTCTGATTCTACTATAGACCAATCATCTTGAAATTTTTCTATATCTATACAAGCTTTAAGTTTACTTGATGAATTTTGTGGGCACTTTCGTGCGAAATGTCCTTCCTTTTTACAAATGAAACAACAATTATTGTTTCTTGGTTTTGATCTTTTCTTCAAAAATTTATACTTTCGGAATGACTTTCTTGGATTTGAGACTCTCTTGGGTTTAAATATACCATACCTCTTTGTTTTCTTTTTCTTTTTGAATGGTGTCCATGGTAGCATGATTTTGCAGACATCTAAACTGGGTGTGATGTCATGCGCTTTCTTTTGCCAACACAAGTATTTAACTTTCTTTGTGATTCTGAAAAGAAGGTCAACCTAATAAGCTTGATCTAGTCTTTTGTTATGTACATCTAGATCTTTCATAATGAGGTCTCCTAGATTGCCTGGTAATTTTGACAAAAAAGAATTTTTTTGAGCCACATCATTTGAGAGATTAGCTTTGAAAACCTTAGCCATGAAATCTCTACTGAATTGATCAAAGTAATTCAAATCTTTTAATTCCATTCGACTAAGATCTGTTATCAATTTCTTTTTCTCATCAACTGGTTCGGGTACGAACTGTGTCTTTAGCAATAATTCTAATGTAGACAGTCTGGCTTCCATGATGGCTCTTCTCTCTTCTTCTGACGGTCCCATCCACCAATCATAGACTATACCAGTCATGCGTTTTTCTGCTAGGACCATAATGGATACATTATCCAATTTTGTTGTAATTTGCATCTGATACAGAGCACCTATCCAAATCCGGATTGATTCTCCAGGGTTTGAAGAATTATCCAAATTTAGAATATAGCCACTTGTATTGGCAGCGTACAAACCTTCTTCAACACGTGGATATTTATTCACTTCTTTCAGGATATGAGCCTTGTTCTGGTTATTTATGGATGGCAAGATAAAAGAAGGAAATTTGGAGGCAGCTTGATCAAGGGTCATCACTTCTTTCTTTGAAACAAAATGTTTATCTGTTTTATATGCTTCCTTTTTTTCACTGGTTAGTTTTCCAGTGTTCTTTGAAGTGGACTCTTCTACTCTAGTCGCAGTTACTGCTTCTTTTGACTCTTCTTCTTCCTGATCCCAATAATTGGGTGCACTCATATCTATTTGAAACTTAGGAATTTCTTTGGCCATTTTCTTCGGTCTCCTTCTTCTTCTCTCTTCCTTTTCTATCTTTTCTGATTGTTGCTCATCATAGAGCAATTTCATATTAGCATTTATCAAATCTTCTTGTTTGCCTAAGTCATCTAGAACATCTTCAGGGTGTGAACACCAAGTGGTTAGATAATTTCCTGTCTAGTATACCTGGTCCATATCATTTGGATTTTGTGAATTTTGTTCTAGTAAAGGAGCGCAGTCAGCTCTTGTTGTTGGTTGTCTAGTATTGGATGAAGAAGTACTGAATTTTTTTTTAGGTGGCCATTTTCCTCCTTTTACAAATCTCCAATTTGCAAACTGGAATTCATCAACAGGTGGAGTATGACTAACATATGTTCGAAACATCTTATTTACGGCAAAGAAATGATTTTATTTTGGTATGTACAATTGATTTGTAGACAACGGTATACTTGTGGAAGAACTAGCTTCATCTAGTGAAGGAATATGATGATAAAAATATTTTCTACCACTAACAGGACGTTGTTCATTTTCTTGAATTGTTGGTAATGCATGTTTTTCTGACATGATTATAGGACAAGGTACTTTTGGTTGGTCTGGAATAATTCTAACATGACCATCTGATACAAACATTTTTTTAATATTGCTCTTTGAACTGTTTGTGGATGCCAGAGATTTATATTGGATATACTAGTCATTAGGAAAATCTTCTTTGTCATAATGAACACCTTCTACTTGAGCATTGCTCACTCCTACAACAACACAATCTTTTAAAACTGGCTGTCTTAATTTAGGATGTACAGTATTGGTCAACTGGAAAGAGGTTTGGATTAACATAGATAAATATTCACTGCCTTGAACCATTTCTAAACCTTGTACTCCAACTAAAGCTTTCTAACAATCTTTTAAGTGAATATCAGACAAACTAATGGCATAATCTGGATAGATAGTTCCATATTGACATCTCGAGGATAGATTTCCAAGTATTGTCCCAATCCGGGCATGATCATATATGTTATGTCTGGTGTCAAAGAATTCTGCTATACAAGGAGTATTGAGACCATGATGGAATAATGGAGCTAATCCAATTCTAATTCCCCATAAATGCAAATAAGAGAATTTCTTTTCAGCAACATATTTCCGGAATTTTTTAATTTCATCTTCAGAAAACAAATTGAGACCAACAATTTGTACAGATGGACCTGATATTTTTATCTTTAGTTCAACTTCTTTTAGCCAAACTTTTTTGGATAGACTAAACAAAGATGGAATAGGGTAAACTTCTTTAGAGCTAAAAACTGGCAGGTTCCAACTTTCTAGATCTTCAACCTTTTCGTGTTCTACACTGTCAGATTCAAGGGATCTACAGTCTACTTTAGATACAGATCATCTATCAATATGTGAGAATAATCTTAAGAAATTGGCCATGTTGAACTTTTACAATCTATTTCAGAGATATACTGAAGCAGCTTTTATCTACATAACACTTGTATTACAAATGCTTTTCGAAGGCTTCCTGGCTAACTTCAGACTCTATCTATAGAATGTATCATGTCCAAGGAAGGAGCTAGGCTCTGATACCAGGTTTAGGTTTTGGGATGATCGATAAACAGAGATGACAGGGTAGGGCGCAGAGTGTGCTTAACTATAGCAGCACTGTAGCAAGCTTTACTAAACTGAGCACAAAATATGGGACGAGGCCAAGCAAAGCCAAGCAAGCACAACGCAAATAGAGAGATGACAGGGTAGCACATGGAACTGTAGAAGCACTATAGCAAGATTTACTAAACTGAGCACAAAATATGGGACGAGGCTAAGCAAAGCCAAGCAAGCACAACACAAATGCAACAATAGAAAGCCTTAGTATTAGAACTTACTTCTGATCAAATTCGAAGACTATTAAACAGTAGATTTGAGGTGCGTTACTTCTCCTCAACTGAACATGCGTGCGTAACTATGACCTCTAGTGGGGTGATATCGATATGTAAATATTTTTGAGTTTGTAATTTTTTTAATGTTTTTGGTTTTTTATCATATGTAATTTTTTGTTGGTACTTTTTCTAACACTAGTAATGTTTCTTTGACACAAAGGTGGAAAAAATCCTAAATCTTGGGCAATATCCATACCATCATCGAGGAGCGGTAGCCAAGGAGGATATTTAGGAGGGGGAGCATGATGAGTTATGTGATTTTACTCATGACGTCGAGGGATCAACAATGGGTATTCAACCCTTGGCCATTGATGATACTTTGTCTCACTTGTAGTGGCACATTATGGGGGTATCCTCCCATTGAAGGGGCCTCCTTTGATTCCTAACATGTTCTATCATATGTTACCATCAACACAAGGATGACTATCCTCATTATGTTTCACTAGTAGATAGTTCCTGTTGGATGTACTTAGAATCTATGTTTTGTGAATGAGCTTAGGACGTAGGCATTAAAGCCCTATTTTAGACATTACACCGATTTTTGGGATGATGTATGAAACTCTTATATATATGCATACATATTATGGTGTACAATGTATATATATTATCTATCCATGTGAATTTTTTTTTTCCAAGGAAAACTCATAACTTTCATTATGGTTGAAAATTACATGTTGTAGATGCTTTAGAGAAGCATATTCAAAAATTTGGTAGCCATGCCACATACTGATATGAATGTCTGTTACATTTTTGTAACTGATATGATAATAAATAAATATACAATTATAACATATCTGGAAAATAAACAAAAACTGATATTTGTAGGATAGAGCTATCAAAATAGAGTCATAAAAAACTAGGACAGATTTGTCGCCTGAAGGTGCTGATCATCAAAAGGTCGGTGGAAATATTGATAGAAATCATGTCCAGTCTGCTCACATATCAACCAGTGACCCCATGGTTGGAGCACAACCTCCTTGGATATATGATCAGAAAGTTGGTTCCTTTCCATGTACATGTTGGCAAGAAATGGAGTCAAACTGAGATTTTAATAATAATACATCGTCCAAAATATTCTTGAGTGTGTGCATGTGACAAACAGATTACTGATTGAACTAGTTAATGACAAGTTTTGAATAGCCAAATATCTAAAGATGCTTACATCCTTTTTCTAATGCAAATTGGAGAAGATGTCTGAGCGATAAGTTCTAAAAAATTGTTTGTGCCACATTCAAGGTCCATCTGAAGTTTGAAGTAATGATCATCATTGAGATATAGAATAACACCCCCACCACATCCTATCTGCTATGCGAATCCATCAAAATATGCTCATGGGAGGGATTTGTCAATGTGTTCAACTGAGATATTTATGTGGGGTTTTTTGTGACCATTCTCAGGTATTAAGTTATAAAGTGTAGTAATGTGAGCAACAACAAGAGTCTAGTTTGGGGGGCTACCAAGACAAATAAGTTTGTTCCTACTCAACCAAATGCACTAGCAAATCAAAAGAAGAAGATTCCCAAGTTATCTATCCATGTGAATTATATACATGCATGCTTGATTTTGAAAATGATTACTTAATGGGACAAATTCCAATCTAAGACATAATTAGCTAATGAATTAACCAATGTATTAGAGTCTCATGAAATGTGTAGGCATTCAATTGAAGTAAAATATCATTTAAGGAGAAGTACCCATAAGTACTTAGGAAATAACATAGGATGTGTCATGAAATAGACGTACTTCAGCTGTGAGACCACAAGTTCAGAGTCCAATTTAACAACCAAATTATAGATGCCAAGGGAAATAAATTTAGATAAGAAACTGATAATGAGGCTATATTTTGCAACATTGTTTGTCACAAGGCTAAGATAAATTCCTCTAGAGCTCACTAGCTCGCTAATGGGTGAAAAGAGCACGCAACTGATGAAAGTGATGTTCCAAGTGCTACAAATGGCGTCATCCATGAAGCTTACATAAACCGGTGAGAGACTTGACATTTTCTAATTAATCACCATGAATGATAAGAAAATGATTGAAACAATGATACACACAAAAAATAAAAACACATACCAGACCAATCTAATATACGAAATGTACAAGCACCATGAAACGATGCAAATTACACATAATATGTCTTTAATAAATCCCATTACAAGTCTCCTATAATGGATTACCATCATAATCTACTTGTTACATTCCTATACGAATAGGAGTCATAATTTTGAATGACTGAGGTTAAGCCTTGTAATATTGTATATACCTTTGCTTTCTGCAAATGTTTTCCATATTATAGAATTAAAAAATGTAAAGAGGGTATGTCCTAAAAGAAAAATCAAAGGACAAAAGAATAAGAGAAGGTCAAAAATATGAAAATATATGAACCCAAAAACAAAAAGAGACCATGAAAGTGTGCAAGTCTAAACGCCACTACTATTTACTTTTATGTATAATATTGATTGTGAGCAACTTGTTATTCATGCCACAATCCATGGTAATCAAACTGTTTAATCTTGGTAATTTCATGCTTCGAATTTGATGTTTATAGTTAGAGAATAAAGTCTAACCAAACAGCTGAATCTTGGCATATCAGTAGATCGGTAGAGAAATAAAAGGATATCATTATTTAATTTGAGCCCTTGGATGATATAAGGTTAGAAATACATAGTTTGGTTTATAAAAGAAAAGATAGAATAAGGGTTTGCTAGCCTAAATTCACCGAAAGAAATGAAGGAAACATGTTAGGGCAAGTAAATGGGTAAGTAGAGGAAAGGTTGTAGAAATATCAAGTGATTACACAAAAGCACTTATGTCATGTTTAAATACAACTTTCAAATGTGCATAAGCAGTAAACAAAGCAAGGAAAATGGTTTACAACTTGGTTTATTTAACATCCCCTCGGTCATTTCACCCGTCTACTTACTAATTTCCCATAAATAAGTTCTAAGTACTTAAATCTTTTAATTCAAAGAGGCTTAGAGCATTCCTCTGACTTTTGGTGGGACCGCACCCTCGACTTAATGACTTACGGACACAAGTGCTAGAATCCCCTTCATAAAATCCATTCCCCCTTCATTTCCCTAATAAAACCCCCTTTTCCTATGGTTAAACTCTTTTACCAAGGAAAAGGAAAACCAACTCCATGTAAATCCCGTTTCACCCAAAAACCCACAAAAAACCTTTTATCCTAAGTATTGAGCATATGCGTGCAAATAGTTCATGTTGCATTATGCTTAAAGGATATTACCCACTCCACTCATTCACTTCATGTTAATTTTTAATTTTATTATATAATCCCAAAAATTCCATTATCTTGTATTAATTAATTCCTTTATATAAATAACACAACCCCTATTTTAGTTATAAACTATACACTTTACTCTATATCCCGACAAAATTTATTAATCTTGGCATCTAACCCTACCCAATCGCCTAATCCTGTCATTAAGTAGTGCCTAATCTGCTAATCCAATGATTAAATCTTAAACTAATGCCATATCGCTGAAGATTAAAGCCTGCCCCCCCCCCCCCCTTAAGCCCAAGCTTTTATCTCTCGCTCACTGCTCTTTCCCGTAACTGCCATTAGATGAACTTCCCGCTCATCCAATGACTAAAAGCCATATTGGATGCGCCCGATGGCCGAACATTACCCACTCGATAAAGTGTTTTTCCCCAACCCCCTGATGGCTACATGTTAAGCTATGGACTATATCGAGTGACCCGTCCTAAAAACCCCTCGCCTCATAAGTGGTGCAACAACCTCTAATACCACCTTCCCACCAACCTGATAAACCACTTATTATCCATAAATATGAATTTCCACGCCATATTTGAAAAGTTACCTGTTAAAGCCTAAAAACCCGAAAACCTTCGTTTTCATTCCTTTTTCCCATTTCACAGTATAAACCCATTAAACCCTTAGGTGCCACCCTAAACCTCTGCAACATACTTCGACCTTTGATTATGTCCAAAACATTGCCACGACTCCTTTCCTGGACATCCTTGTGCCATAAAAGCCATCAATTGTCTTTCTTGCCAACCTATCTTTTCTTAATGATTGTTGTATTTTCCAGGTAATTAGCAGAAGACCAGAGCTTGGATAAACAATTTTGATACTAGTCACGAAATTGTTTACTCCAAGACTCAACCAAGAAACCTGTTAAAATCATATATACAGAAGAAGAAGACCAATATACAAGAGTAGAAGATGAAGACAGTCACACTCAGAACCAAGAAAAAAAAAAATATACAGAGCCTTGACAGTAAAAATAGAGGGACCAGACAGAGTATACAGTTAGAAGGAAAACAGATAAAACATAGAGAAACTTGACGGATATCCACTACCAGATGTTGATACACATAAAAACTAAATAATTTACTGTTGAAACACACAGTAAAAGTTAAAATGTACAGTAAAAGTAAAAAAAAGTAAAATATATTGATTGGTCATCAAAGTAAAAATGTATCAGATGAAAGAGTATCAGTAAAAGTGTATCAGATCGAAGATAGATGAAAAAATAGAGCAAAAATGGTACATTTTCCAGAAATTTCCTGTTTACGTAATATTTTTTTCAGAAAATACTGTGGCCAATTCAAGATTAATTTTGAGAAACTGGAGGAGGTATGTGTTCCCAAACGGCTAATCTACAAAAACTTATCTCACTTTTTACACAGGTATTACAAAAATGGAGATAAATGCAAATCTTTAGAGCATATGTTTAGGACTGTGTAAAGTCTTGTTTTGGACATATTTTTGCATAGAATATTGTGAATAGATGGAGCTGAATTTTGGGAAATGGAATGAGGTTTATCTCAATAACATAGTTATCTACAATAACCGCTTTCACATTTTACATATCCATCTCGTATTGAGATATACAAAGGTATCCCTGGACCCTAATTTTGTAGAATTCCTGGGGTAGAATGCACAACGGAAGGAGGCAGTTAGTGACTTGGAAGCCTCATCATCAATCAAGAGTAGCTATCAAATCCGAATTGCTCTTTGTCACCATCAATCCATAAAAATAGTGCCAAATAGATTCATTAGTTTTGAGTGTCCTTTATTTATGTTCTATTAATGTAAAATAGTTTGAGATATTTGTAAACCAATCTTGATATCTTTTCAAGATATTTCAGTTTAGAATTTGTATAAATACTTTTTCATTTGAAGTATTTTAGGTTGGATTCTTAGACATTTCTGTAGAATTCTTGATCAAAAGAATATAAATCCATTGGAGCGTTGACTAAGCCAACAAGCTAGATTGATGAATAAAGACCAGATATTTCAAAGGATTCATGTGTTGAGCGAAGTGCAAACAAGTATTTTCTCATGTTGTTGTTATATTTCTTAAAGTTTTTCCATAATGTATATATGAATTTGAATGCTATAACTGGAGCATTATCTCAGAATTTTTTTAGTTACACTCTGTTTTAACAGTTAGGCAAATACATGTTTTCTATTAATATCTAAGTTAAGGAATTCTTAATTGCTCCTTAGTTTAGGTTGTTTCTTTATAATCTATAGAAAAGGATTCTTAATTGCTCTTCGTTTTTTATTACCCTTTGTTCCTCATTTCAATCCTGGTCTAAGAATTCTTAATTTCTCTCTCACCCCAATTAAAACCTTTTCACCCCTATGGCCCAAAGACCTGCAGTGTACTCTACTATCTTGCCCTTTGAACATTCCCTTTAGTGAGTTGATCTAGTTCTGTTTCCCTTCTGTTGACTCCATAGCCCAATGGTCTAGAGACATCATTCTATCCATGTTTTTAAAGAACCCCACCACCCAATCTTGAATACAAATCAAAAACCCCCTAAACATTCATAACTAGCCTAAAATTCAAACAAAGCTAAATCATATAAAGAGATCCCTCTCTAAGCCTAGGTTTGCTAAAGCCTATGCTCCAAAGTTGGTTTGTGGTTATCCCAATGATTTCTTTCTTTAACCTTGAGAAAATACTAAGTGATAACATAGTGGTGTCCATATTGGGGAGAACTAACATTTTCTTCAGAAATCTTTTACAGGTTTAGATCTAATGGTGGATAGTGATCAGACACACAAAGGTTAAAATCATCCATCTGGTAACTCCAAATTAATTCCACAATCAAGACTCCACTGGAGGAATGAAATTGAAAGAACAATATGAAAAGATCAGGCTTTTAACTTGGATTTTTATCTAAGACATTATGTTATTTCTCATCAATAATGTTTTTCAATGTATATTACATTTTAGAGAATATTTTAGATTAATTTTTTATTATTTCCCTTTGGAAATTGTAGATATAAAGTCTCCTTACACATTTGACCAACATTCTTCTAACTCTTATGAAGATCATTTTCCAATTAAGGAGCATCAAACAATCAAGACTAATCACACAATCCTTGTACATATTTTTGTACCTTATAAAGTTCCTGATAGATATAAGCCACTCATCTTACCCCCTACACTCCATGCTTTCCCTAAAGATTATTACAAGTATCTCCCTAGGTTTGATGGAGAGAATGGTATCACTGCCCAAAAACATATTCAAGGTTTTGAGAATTATCTAGACTTATTTGAAATTTATGAAGATGATGTTATTATCACGCTTTTTTCTCTTTCTTTGCAAAGTAGAGTAAAGACTTGGTTCAAGAATTTACCTATTGCAAGAATCTCAAATTTCCAACAGTTTGTCAAAATTTTCCTTCATAGATGGATACTCAAAGTCAGTCTTCTTATTATCAAAGAAGAATATAATTAGTGAAAAAGACATCCGGATGAAACAATACAACAATTTTCAGATAGATTTAATCAAGCCTATTATTCAATGCCATCAAATATAAGACCTCCCCCTGATTTAGCTCTTTTGCATTACTCAAGAGCATTTGATCCAGAGATAGAATTTCTACTAAGAGAAATAAACCCCTCAACACTAGAATATATGAAGAACATTGCAGTAGATGTAGAAGTTAACCTGCAGATTAGAAGAGAAAAGTTAAAAGCAAAAAAAAAGGAAAAACTCAACATTTTGGTGAAGAAAACAGAGGAAAGGATGCAAAAACTCACCATGAAATATGAATTTTTTGCTCAAAATCACCACGACACATCTATTTCACAAAAGGAAAAGGTTGATATTCAGGAACAAATTCCTACTAACTCCAACTACCATAGATCAAAAGATAAATTCATAGAGAAATATGTGGAGGAGCAATCTCCTGATCTAATGTGTATGTTTGATGACATTAATTATTTTGATGATTTTCCCAAATATGATCAGTATGATGATAATTATGTTCTTCAAATCCAAACTAACTTTACAAAGAAATCAGAAGCTAGTTTGGGGAATAAGGAAATTTATTTTTAGCAACTTGAAAACAATGATCATCTTATCCATGTGACCTATGAAAGTGAAGAAGAAAGTGCAGAAAATTTGGAAATACGTGAAGCTTCTTTGCCTCTTTGTTTTGAATCATTTCAGTTTTTAAAGGAACTGTGGTATAAAATATCTAAAGAAAAGGATGAGAAGCTTGTAGAAACCTATGAGGTTCCATTCAAACCTATGTGCAATAAGTTGTAGCAATCCTTTCAAGTTGTTTGTGATCCAATAGTTGATAGATTGGGTAATGAATGAAATCTGCATTTTTCTCCATTAACTGACTATGAGAGTCAAAATCAAGATGATAATAGTTTCACCAAACAAACATTTCAATCAGTAGAAGTATCACCAAAAAGCTCATCCGAAAGTCTGCAGGGTGTTAAAGTTGAAAGTGATATTTCAGTTGCATGGCATGGAGGTCATCTAGAGCAGATGTACAGTTGCTTAAATCAATTCAAAAATAGTGTATATACTTTGTAAGATCCTTTTGTACAGTTTTTAGAGTCCGCCAAGGAAATCAAGTATTTCCTTATCTTCTCATTGGTTGACAAGGTTATATTGGGTTGTAGAACTTCAATTTTAATCACAAACAAGCACACACAACAAAATCCACCAATGTATATGATGCTTGAATGGTTGCATTAGTTGTTTCATTTTACCTAACCAGAAGTTGGACAACTGATTAGAGTAAGTAGGTAGGATTTCAGTTTGAATAAATTCAATTTTTCAGTAGCAAGTTTATGTTAGATTAGATTTCAGTTTGTAGAAAAGGGTGTATTTTCAGTTCAAGAGTTTCAATCACAGAGATTATACAACAAAGCATATACATGTTTGGGATTGGCCCAATGGATCAGGCTACTAGTCGACGGTGTTCTTGACATCTCACAAGGAGATTCCATCTGCATGTGGAACCAATGTTAGGTTCCTATACCAATAGGAGTCATAATTTTGAATGACTGAGGTTAAGCCTTGTAATATTGTACATACCTTTGCTTTTTGCAAATGTTTTCCATAATATAGAATTAAAAAATGTAAAGAAGGTATGTCCTAAAAGAAAAATCAAAGGACAAAAGAATAAGAGAAGGCCAAAAAAATGAAAATATATGAACCCAAAAAAAAAGGAGACCATGAAAGTGTGCAAGTCTAAACGCCACTACTATTTACTTTTATGCATAATAATGATTGTGTACAACTTGTTATTCATGCCACAATCCATGGTAATCAAACTGTTTAATCTTGGTTATTTCATGCTTTGAATTTGATGTTTATAGTTAGAGAATAAAGCCTGACCAAACAACATAATCTTGGCAGATGAGTAGATAGGTAGAGAAATAAAAGGAGTTCATTAGTTTAATCTGAGCCCTTGGATGATATAAGGTTAGAAATAGATAGTTTGTTTTATAAAAGAAAAGATAGAATAAGGGTTTGCTAGCCTAAATGCACCCAAATAAATGAAGAAAACATGTTAGGGTAAGTGAATGGGTAAGTAGAAGAAAGGTTGCAAAAATATCAAGTGATTACACAAAAGCACTTATGTCATGTTTAAATACATCTTTCAAATGTGCATAAGCAGTAAACAAAGCAAGGACAATGGTTTACAACTTGGTTTTTTTAACATCCCCTCGGTCATTTCACCCCTCTACTTACTAATTTCCCATAAATAAGTTCTAAGTACTTAAATCCTTTAAGTCAAAGAGGATTAGAGCATTTCTCTGACTTTTGGTGGGACCTGACCCTCGGCTTAATGGCTTATGGACACAAGTTCTAGAATCCCCTTTGTAAAATCCATTCCCCCTTCATTTCCCTAATAAAACCCCCTTTTCCTATGGTCAAACTCTTTTGCCTAGGAAAAGCAAAAACAACTCCATGTAAATCCCTTTTCACCCAAAAACCCCACAAAAATCCTTTTATCCTAAGTATTGAGCATATGCACGCAAATATTACATGTTACATTACGCTCAAGGGATATTATCCACTCCGCTCATTCACTTCATGTTAATTTTTAATTTTATTATATAATCCCATTACCCGTATTAATTAATTCCTTTATATAAATAACCCAACCCCTAGTTTAGTTATAAACTATACACTTTACCCTATATCCCGATAAAATTTATTAATCCTAGCATCTAACCTCGCCCGATCGCCTAATCCTATCATTAAGTAGCGCCCGATCTACTAATGCAGTGATTAAATATTAAACTAATGCCATATCACTGAAGATTAAAGCGTAACCCCCCTTTAAGTCCAAGGTTTTATCTCCCGCTTGCTTCCCTCGCCCGACTCCTGTTAAATCAACTTCCCACTCATCCAATGTCCTAAATCCATATCCGCTGCACCTTATGGCCGAACATTACCCACTCGATAAAGTGGTTTTCCCCAACCCCCCGATGGCTACATGTCAAGCTATGGACTATATCGAGTGACCCCTCCTAAAAAATACCTCTGCCTCATAAGCGGTGCGACGACCTTCAATATCGCCTCCCCACCAACCCGATAAACCACTTATTATCCATAAATATGAATTTTCGTGCCATATTTGAAAAGTTTCCTGTTAAAGCTTAAAAACCTGAAAACCCACGGTTTCATTCCTTTTGTTGTTTCACAATATAAACCCATTAAACCCTTCGGCGCCACCCTAAACCTCGGAAATGTAACTTGACCTCCAATTATGTCCAAAACACTTCCATGACTCCTTTCACAGACATCCTTGTACCATAAAAGCCATCAATTGCCTTTCCTGCCAACCTATCTTTTCTTAATAATTGTTGTATTTTCTAGGTAATTAGCAGAAGACTAGAGCTTGGATAAATAGTTTTGATACTAGTCACAAAACTGTTTACTCCAAGACTCAACCAAGAAACCTATTAAAATCATATATACAAAAGAAGAAGACCAATATACAAGAGCAAAAGATGAAGATAGTCACACACATAACCAAGAGAAAGACAGCTATACAGAGCCTTGACAGTCAAAACAAAGGGACCAGACAGCGTATGCAGTTAGAAGAAAAATAGATAAAACATAGAGAAACTTGATCGATATCCACTACCAGATGCTGATACACATAAAAACTAAATAATTTACTGTTGAAACAGACAGTAAAAAGTTAAAATGTACAATAAAAGTAAAAAAAAAGGTAAAGGATATTGACAGGTCATCAAAGTAAAAGTGTATCAGATGAAAGAGTATCAGTAAAAGTGTATCAGATCAAAAAGTGAAGATAGATGAAAAAACAGAGTAAAAATGGTACATTTTCTAAAAAGTTCTTGTTTAAGTCATAATTTTGAAAAAACTATCGTGGCCAATCCAAGATGAATGCTACAAAACTGGAGGAGGTTTGTGTTCCTAAAAGACCAATATACAAAAATCTATCTCATTTTTTACACAGGTATTACAAAAAGGGAGATAAATGCATATCTTCAGAGCCTATTTTTAGGACTGTGCAAAGTCCTTTTTTGGACATATTTTTGCATAGAATATTGTGAACATCTGGAGCTGAATTTTGGGAAAAATAAGAGGTTTATCTCAATAACATAGTTATTTACAATAACCTCTTTCAATTTTTACAGATCTATCTCAGATTGAGATATACAAAGGTATCATTGAACCCTAATTTTGCAGAATTTCTGGAGCAGAATGCACAAAGGAAGGAGGCAATTAGTGACTTGGAAGCCTCATCATCAATTAAGAGTAGCTATCAAACATGAATTTCTCTTCTTTGTCACCATCAATCCATAAAAATAGTTCCAAATAGATTCATTAGTTTTGAGTGTCCTTTATTTAAGTTATATTAATGTAAAGCAGTTTGAGATATTTGTAAAACCAGTCTTGATATTTTTTCAAGATATTTCAGTTTAGGATTTGTATAAATACTTCTTCATTTGAAGTATTTTAGGGTGGATTCTTAGATATTTCTATAGAATTCTTGATCAAAAGACTATAAAGCCATTGGAGCATTGACTGAGCCAACAAGCTAGATTGATGAATAAAGACCAGATATTTCAAAGGATCCATGTGTTGAGCGAAGTGCAGACAAGTATTTTCTCACGTTGTTGTTATATTTCTTAAAGTTTTTCCATAATGTATATATGAATTTGAATGCTATAACTGGAGCATTATCTCAGAATTTTTTTAGTTACACTCTGTTTTAACAGTTTGGCAAATACATGTTTTCTATTGATATCTAAGTTAATGAATTCTTAATTGCTCCTTAGTTTAGGTTGTTTCTTTATAATCTATAGCAAAGGATTCTTATTTGCTCTTCGTTTTTTATTACCCTTTGTTCCTCATTTCAATCCTGGTCTAAGAATTCTTAATTTCTCTCTCACCCCGGTTAAAACCTTTTCACCCCTCTGGCCCAAAGACCTGCATTGTACTCTACTATCTTTCCCTTTGAACATTCCCTTTAGTGAGTTGATCTAGTTCTGTTTCCCTTCTGTTGACTCCATAGCCCAATGGTCTAGAGACATCATTCTATCCATATTTTTAAAGAACCCCACCACCCAATCTTCAATACAAATCAAAAACACCTTGAACATTCATAACTAGCCTAAAATTCAAACAAATAAAGCTAAATCATATAGAGAGAGCCCACTCTGAGCCTAACTTGGCTAGAGCCTATGCTCCAAAGTTGGTTTGTGGTTAACCCAGTGATTTCTTTCTTTAACCTTGAGAAAATACAGAGTGATAACAGTACTAACTCATAGGTCCCTCTTTAACACACATTTAACAGTGTAAGGCCCGTGCCAAAGAGGTTCTGATTTTCCTGCACCTAACTTGTCATGATCCTGATCATAGATTAAAACTAGGCCACCCTTCACACATATACAAGGTTGAATTGGTTTTTCATATTGAGCTTTAACACAATTTTTATGAGTCTCATTGGACATGGTAACATAACGATGTTGTTCATAAGGGTGGTACAAATACAAAAGATGATGGGCAATATTTCTATGGGTAGTTTTAATGATGAAATGTTTCATCCAACTTAAGATGGCCTTAACTCAATAACCTAGTTGGAAAGGAATAAATCTTTTAACAATTTTCACCAAGGTTCAGTATGCCCATAATGCAAGAAAGAGCATTAAATGGCAAATAGTTTTGTGATTTACTACCATCCTTTGGATCATGGTTTTCAAGACATGATTTATGGCCTCTATTTTACCATTAGCTTGTGGGTAGTAGGGTGTTGAGTGTTCACGGTTAAAACCCGACTTGGATGCTAGTTTTTTCATCATTTTGTTATGAAAGTGGGACCCATGGTCTGTCACAATCATTTAGGAATGCTAAAAGTTGCAATGATATGGTTAAATACAAAAGGGAGCATAATGGTGCCATTATTAGAGAAGGCAAACATATCCTCAACCCAATTAGCAAAGTAGTCTACATTGACAATAATATAGCCATGTCTATTGACCATTGTAGGATTAGATTGTATAAAATAAATTCTCCATTTAGCAAAGGGTCTAGCAGAAACCATAGGATGTGTTAGTGTCAGTCTTTACAGCCTTCCTCCAGTGATCAAACATGCTCTTACAAAGTTATTTTGAAGTGTCAAGGTCAAATTTTGTCATTTCAAAGAGTTTTCTCAAGCAAAATTTGGTCACTAGGCATTAGGTTTAGGGTTTGCTTTCACTCCTTCTAAAGTTGTCCAAATGGCGGTCTATGTCATCATTTAGCTGAGTCTATCATCATTCATAGGGTTGTCATTATCATTTCAGTGTCTAATGAGTCATTTTACATCTTGTTCATGTTTCAGTTGTGCCTAGGCAAGTTCATTTCCCTCTCCTAGGGTTTTGAAGCCAATTTCTCTTGGATGGTCAAATCAATGGCAAAACTTGTTTCCTGATGTTCATACACCTTCCCCTATCCTTCATTTACCTTATCAAACACTTCCCATCCCTCAGATCCCCCAAATTCCCCATTTTTGCACAAACCCTAGTTTCTAGCTACAACCTGGCAATTTTCTAGGTTGGGCCTGTGTTTTGCCCTTTTGGACCCCTTCCCCTCACTCAATCTCTGAGATTCCACTTTCCCCTGCTTCCTAACATCCCTCCCCACTCCCAAAAATTTCCCCAAGAATTTAGAAGCCCCTATCCCCTTCATTTCGCTTCATTTCGACAAAATTCCTTGTTTCACACATCGGGGCAAGTTTCACTCAAATGATGTTTCAGAGCAGTCAAAGATGATTTTTGGAAAACTGAGAGAGGTTTTTGTCCACAACATGCCAAAGAAGAAAAAAATCCTTCATATTTTGCACAGGTGTCATAGTTTTAAAGAAATGTCAAAAATACCAGCGAGAACGAAGGAGCTCCAAGGACGGTTGGCCAAAACACAAAAACGAAGGAAAACGCCCGATCCACTCCAAATTTTGGCCAAAGCCTCTTTGATTGAGCATGGTACTCGATTGAGGACTCCCAGCCCAAATTTCAAGAAATTTGGAGAAAATTTTGTCATTTGTGAATTTTTTGGGAAATTTACAGGTTTTGGCCATTTGAGTGGTCTCACCCCGTGCGCGACCAGTCATGGGGACAGCTCAGAACAGGGAAAACTCTACATTTTTGGAATTTTCATGCAAAAATACACTTGCCTATGGATGGGTTTCAGATTTTATGAAGATTTGGGCTCCCCAAAGCTCAAAATACATGATTTTGACTTTCTGCCCCTTTTTTGAGTTGCAGAAAGCTGCCTTGGGAGAAATGACTTTTGAGGGGTCAAATCAACTCCAAATTCAGAAATTTCAGTGGGGTTGGAAAGTAGACTCACAGAACTTTCCAATGAGCTATCTTTTACCTTATTTGGACACCAGGAAGGCCCTCAAACAGAGCTGTCAATGTGCGCGACCAGTCAAAGTGAGGGGCGCGACTACTCAGGGAAATTTCACTGTTTTGACCAGTTCGGCCAGCAAAACACTGTTTTTACTTTGGTTGACTTTTGAGGCATGTAAATGATGGATTTTTGTGTAATTTTCATGGCACTTAGATTCTTTTACTCTCCTTGAACACTTCTAGAAGTTTCCTTGATGTAAATGGTAAATATTTAATGTATGGATAGGTTTCCTAAGTTTTAGAGGCAAGTTGTTTTGACTGCCTATTATCTAGTGATTAGTTTAGAATTAGTTGAAACAGCTCCTAGGAAGATGAGCTCGACCCCTAGAGGTGGGTAAAGGAGTTAGATCTTCTATATTATGCCTTCTCTTACTCATTTTCATGGTTGGACTCTTGAGGGAGAAACTCTATTGTATTTTTTACTTGTATCTCTGCAATTTGAGGAAAAGGAAGGCCAGGGTTTTGCAGACATCATTGGGATTCTTTTGGACTCTTGTGTTGATGGTGTGTTCTCTTATTGTAATTGTAAGTGTGTTTATGTGTTCCATATCTTTCTTTACTGCAACTTATTAAACAAATGAAGTGATAAAGTTTGAATTCATGCATGTCATGCTCAGCTTTCAAATTTGTTTAATGTTTATGTTTTCCATTGTCTAAAGAGGATTCAAAGTCATTGTTTTCCCTCTTTAGCTTCTCCTCTTTCCTCCTTGATCATCCATCTCAGCTAAAAGTATCAGCACAAAATCCTACCTTGCCCCAAAGACCCACCTACAAAAACTGAGCTAAATCCCTCACCCTAAATTGCAGATCCTCAACTTGCCACCAAAAAACCCCAAAAAACCCCCAAATCAACTTTCAAATCAGTTTACTAGCCTAATATCTATGTTACCTTGATTGGTCATCTCTTCCCATTGAAAATTTAACGAGATTGACTGGAGAGAGCCTTCTCATACCCCGTAGGGCTAGCTACGAGGTGAAATGGTTTGATGTTGCCTTGAAGGTTTGCCTTTCTCAGCCTGAGGTGAAATCTCAAGCGCTAATAGTCTGTATTCAAGCTACACACATCAAAGCAAGAGGGAAAAATGTACAAGAAGAATGTAAGAAGAAGCCATTCCAAAGTTGTGGAAAAGGAAATAATTTTAAAGGAAAGCAGAAGAAAAATGCTTATGTTAAGAAAGAAGGGGAGAAACCCGTGTGTGAGAATTGTTCCAAAGAGGGTCATGATGAAGCGCATTGTTGGAAGCTTCATCCCGAATTAAGACCGAAGAAATCTAACAATAAAGGGAAATAGAAGACAAACTTTGTTGTACAATAAGACTTGGGTTCTGACTCGAGTGATAAATCAAAGATTGCAGCCACAGTCACTAAGGGAAAAGTCGTGGCAAAAGCAAGCAAAGAGGAAGTTGCGGCAAGAACCAGCGCAGCAAATAACTCCAATAACGCTTCAAATGAGGAAACTATAATTGAATTGTTCCATTTCTAAGTTATTTCCAAACACACCAAGATTTATACGCTATTTGACAGTGGATCTCAGACAAATTTAACTTCTATAGACTTGGTCAAGAAATTGAATCTGGAAACCGTGCCTCATCATAAACCGTATTTGTTGGGTTGGATAACCAAGGACGCAAATATTTAGGTCACAAGAAAATGTGTTCTTAGGTTTTCTCTTACATCCAATTTCATTGATGAAGTCGAATAAGACATAGTGTCACTAGATATTTCCGGAATTGTGTTGGGAAGCCCATATCTATATGACAAGAAAGTCGTTTTTGACAGATTTGAGAACAAATATAATTTTTTCAAGTATGGAGTGGAGTATATTATGAGAGCCCATCATAGAAAGCTTAATATATCTTTGGCAAGCGCAGGGAAAATGAAACGACTAATCAATTCCATCAAGAAACTCGTGCTCCTTATGATCAAGCAGAAGAATGACAAGGAGCATGAATCCTTTGCAGGCTGTGATATGAAGTTGAAAGCTGAATTGGTTGATGTGATCAATCAATATGGGTACATGTTTCAAGAACCAAAGGGATTGCCACCAAAAAGGGGAATTTAGCACGAAATTCAGCTACAACAAGACTGTCCACTCTAAAACATTAGTATGTATCAAATGTCAATTTTGGAAAGTTTAGAAATTAAGAAACAAGCCCAAGAATTGTTAGATAAAGGTGTAATTTGTCCCTCTACTTTGCCATGTGGTTCACTAATTGTTTTGGTACCCAAGAAATATGGAACCTGGTGCATGTAGGTAGATTATCGAGCTTTGAACAAAATTACCATAAAGAATCGATACCCACTACCCATAATAGATGATTTGCTAGATCAGTTGAAGAATGCAAAATATTTCACTAAATTAGACTTGAGAAGTGGATATCATCAAGTTAGAATAATTGAGGAGGATATTTGGAAGACTGCTTTTAAAACCAAACAGGGATTGTTTGAGTGGCTAGTTATGCCTTTCGGTCTTTGCAATGCTCCATCTACATTCATGAGAGTTATGGATGATGCTTTAAGATCCTTTCTTGATGAGTTTGTAATTGTCTATTTAGATGATATTTTTTATATTCAACAAATCACAAGAAGAACATGTCAAGCATGCGAGGAAAGTGTTGGATGTCTTAAAAAAGGAACAATTATTTCTAAAGATGTCTAAATGTGAATTCGGGAAAACTTCCTTAGTATATTTGGGCCACATAGTTGGACGAGGTGAGCTGAATATTGACCCCTCTAAAGTTTTGGTCATTGTGAATTGGCCAATACCCAAATCAATCACGAAAGTAAGGAGTTTTCTGGGAGCAGCGCAATACTGGAGAAATTTCATTGCTAATTTCTCTTCCATAGCAGCTCCACTACATGCTTTGACCATCGTGAAGGTTGTCTTTCAATGGGGAGGCAAACATAAAAAAGCATTCAATGCTTTAAAACAAAAGATCAGTTCAACCCTAGTTTTAGCATTGTCGGATTTGAAACAACCATTTGAAATACAAACAGATGCAAGTGACTACACCATGGGTGCAGTGCTTTTACAACATGGTAAGCCCATTTCATTTGATTCTAAGATTTTTAATGGTGATGTTATTAACTATCCTACGTATGATAAAGTGCTTTACGCATTGGTACAAAGTGTGAAGAAATGGAAGCATTACTTAATGGGAAAAGAAACCATTATTCACACCAATCATCGACCTTTGCAATATCTGCAATCTTAGACAAAATTGCAACGATCAAGGCACTTTCATTGGATGGGATTCTTACAACAATTCCACTTGGTAATCAGGTATAAGAAAGGTATTTATGATGGAGTTGCTGATACGATTTATAGACCGATTGTTAATGTAACCATTTTACTCAAGAATAATTATGTTTTGCCTAAAAGTTATGTTGAACAATACGCACATGATACTGACTTTCAGGAGGTATATTCAAACTTGAGCAAGGCCACCAAGTTGAGGAATTAGACTACCATGTACATGATAATCTGTTGTATCATTTGGGAAAACTTTGTGTTCCACAGGGAGAGAGAGTAAATGTCACAAGGGAAGCGCACACTTCTCTTATTGCTGGACATTTCGGTGTAAGTAAAACAGTGGAAAATATTCAAAGTTATTTTTACTGGCCTCGTATGCTTGAAATTGTGTCACGTTTTATCAGAGGTTGTTCATTATGTGCAGTCAATAAGCCTAGTAATAGGAAACTAGGATTGTACACACCACTTCCAGTGCCTTCACGTCCATGGGAGAGTGTTTCTATGGATTTTGTAGGAGGTCCTCCTTTATCAAGAAAAGGTCATGATTATTTGTATGTAGTTGTGGATAGGTTCAGCAAGATGTGCATACTAATGCCATTTAAAAAAAAATTATAGCTGAACAAATATCTCAACTTTTCTTTTAAAATGTATGGGTTCATTTTGGATTACCTACTTCTATTGTAAGTGATTGCGATTCCCGATTTGTTGGGAATTTTTGGTCAAGTTTATGGAACTTGATGGAAATCAAGTTGAAGAAAAGTATAACCTTCCATCCACAAATAGATGGTCAAACTGAAGTGGTTAACACGACAATTATTCATTTGCTAAGAGGATATTGCAGCAAACATCCTAATTTGTGGGAGGAACAATTGCATTATATTCAGCATGCTTACAACTGAGCAAAACACTCTTCTACTCTAACTTTGCCTTTTGAGGCATGTCTTGGTTATTTACCTAAATTGTCTTTGGATTTCATCTTTGAGAAAGATGTAGCTATGGATGGACATAGCGACATAGACAGAGCAAAGAAATTCATTGAGAAAATTCAGTTGATTCACCAAATAGTTCAAGAACAACTAGAAAAGAGTTAAGGCAAGTATAAGGTAAGGCATGATAAGCATCATGTGGATCATCAGTTTCAAGTAGGTGATGAAGTTTGGCTATACATTAGAAAGGAAAGGCTTCAAGGTGAAGGTAAAAAGCTGAAACCAATCCATTATGGTCCATTTAAAATTCTAGAAAATATTTGTAATAATGCTTTCAAGCTAGATTTGCCTTCATATATGCAAATTTATTCCGTTGTTAATGTTGAAAATTTGAGATTGTATGAGCCTCCTTTGATTGAAGATCAAGGAGAAAGTGTATTGATTCCATCAATTGAATATTTTTCTCCAGAATTTCTTGATGAGCTTCAGGAAGACACCATACTTGACAGAAGAACGAGGTCATCAAAGAGGGGAAATTTTGATTATCTTCGAGTGGGTCTCAAAGGTACAAATCCATTAAAGGCCAAATGGATTAAAGAGGGGAAGGTGAGGGAACAATACCCTCATCTATTTAGTAAATTAATATAGTCTTTTGGGGTCCAAAAGGCTTCTAGTGGGGAGGAGTGATTAGGTGCTCAAGTTTATGCTCAAAAATCAAAGTGTCAGTTTTTTTTCAAACTCATCTTCAGATCGAAGAGCTCGTCACTCTGAATCCAACAGTGTGAATGAAACTCAAATATGAGATCATATGCAAAAGTTAGAGCATGTCAAAGTTCAAGTTTGACTTGTCTACATGGCAGGGTTGGATGACGTGGCAAAGGTCCCAGTGAATGAGGAGGTGCCAAGTGGTAGGCTTCCATTGGCCCTCACATATCGTATATCGCATGTCGTAGGTGGATCAGGTTAAGAATCGGCCCCTAGGCAGTGCCAATTGCGATTTGTGATATCACATATCGCAATCACAAGAAAGGAGGAGTTATAAAATCGACCCTTGACACATTCATCGATTAACGTCGATTGCGATAAGCAATAAAGTTTCTATTGTGATAGACTACTCAGACAAGATACATTTATGTGTGGTAGTTTATATGTCATCGGGTCCGCCGATTATGTTCCCATGCCTATTACCGATTACGATGAGAGATAAGTTCCCAGACGTGATACATTTATAAGCCACTATTTATACTCCTATTGGGTTCGTGATATCGCTATCACAACATTCTGTCCTGTTAACAAGACCTTCAGCTCACCAAACCTCGCCGATTGCGATTTGCGATACGACGGATAGGTTATGGCCCACGACATAGCCAAATTCTCACTCGGTTAGTTGATTTTGGAGACAATTTGTAGGATTATGTCGGTTTTGGAGAATTTGTGGAATAAATAGTGGGAGAACTAGGGGAAGTCATAACTTCTTCAACTCTTATCCAAATTGGATGCAAAAAGAGGCTAGATAGCCATTTTTGAGCATTCTGAACTGATTGAGATAAGTTTCAGAGATATTTGAGCATTGTAAAACACTTTTGTTGTAGTTTTGAGCATAATAGAGAGGCCCAAGCATTGGAAGATGGACCACGGAGACGTATCTTAGAAGGGGTGAACTCCTCATCAAATCTTTATGTTATGTGTTGTATTTTGATGTTCTTTGTTGTTATCTTGTTATTATTCAGCATATGTTTTATGTTAAATTGTTTATAACATTTACATAAAAAAACTCTCATGAGAGTCAGTTAATTAAGTAAACATAGTGAATCCTTAAGCACTTGATAAGAAAATGATAAGAATCTTGGGTTTTATTCTGAATGGATAATTAGCACAACATTACTAATCTGCTCCATTTCAGATCAACTTGCAACCCAAGTATGGAGTTTTGCACCTAATCATGTTTGGTGAAATTATGGAGGCACATTTCTACATGTGATGGCATGAGATGATAGAGGGCAAAAAGGAGAATCCAACGCTTCGAGAATCGTCAAATTCTGAGTTGTAGAAGTGGAGCAATGAATTTTTGAAGTTGACAAATTAATTATTGGTTTTCAAGTCATGTAGGCTTGATGTAAATTACTCCAATAGATGTGTCTGTTCACTAATTAGTTGGAGCCCATCTTTAGGCTATAAAAAGAAGGTGAATTTGAAGCATCCAAATTTTGCAACACATACCTTAGGAAGAGAGCTTTTTGGAGAAGAGAATTTTGTGCCCTGGCCGCAACAAGAGAAGGTCTGAAACGGTGAGGGTAAAGGTTTGTTCAGGAGTCCTTTTTTGATGGCAGAATTATTAGAGGGAGGGTCGAAGCCTTGGGTGGACAGTCCCCATAAGATGCTGCTGCATGTATGTCTATACACTTGTAGTATGTCATTGTATTTTACGAGGGTAAGTATGTGTACAATGGCTTGAACCTTCCCTAAAGGAGTAGTGAGGGGAAGCCTCCCATTGAAGGACAACTTCAATTCATAAGGGAAATTCTGGGCCATATTTGAAGTCGGTTAGGGACTATGTTATGTGCCCTAACCAGTCACATAGATTTCAACATTGCAGGAGTCACAACAGCAGTGTTTTTTTATGTGTTGGGTCAATGTGTCAACCAAAATTGGATCATGATTGTAGCAACCTGTTGTTTCCATGTGGAGGATCTTCCAAGGAGGTGAAGAGTCTTCATAGGAGCAGAATTGACAGTAACATGATTAGGTGCCATTGATCTTATTGGAGGGCAGTATGTTGGCTACCCAAAGTAGCCCTAGAGCAGCAGACAAGAAGGACATTGTTGGTGCATGACTGGGTGAATATTGCAGCCTTATGAATAGCTCTTTGATGGACGAAAGAGGCTACTAGAAGGAATATTGAAGCTCGGGAATTGGCCAACCCAAAGAGCAGATTGGATGAGCCCATGTACTTGCAGTAGAAGTGTCATGCATCATTGTTAGATGGCAGCCCTCTGGGAGTCTCGATATGTTGTCCTTTGAAGGACTAAAGGGTAGCTAGTGAGCAGTATGGGAGTGAAGGACCGTCAGGACAAGATACGACACAAAAGCAGCAACGAGGTTTGTCATTGTATATTTTATACCATAGACTATTGTATTATTTAGATTTGGTTTAATATAACGAAGATTCACGATTTGCAATATTATACAATTTTGTTAAAAAGTGTGTATATTTGTGCATATGTGATTTGTTGCTTTATATTTCCCCTGTGCAAAGTAGTTTATGGTTGAGATTCTTGGTTTGGTAGCGTTAATGATTTTAAGACTCTAACCTAGACTCAAGGTCATGGAAATTCAACAAAAATAACAATAAAATATATAAGATTTCCTCACCCAAAAGATTGTTGTGTTAAGCCTCCAAACAAGTCACATAGAAATTTCATTAAGCTACAAGGTATCTCTCCCAAATCCAAATTATTAACCCAAAAAATGGTCCAACCATTGTAATTCTTATAAAGAGTTGCAAGTCTTGAACTAAAACATTATGTCTCACTTTGCCTAAAACTTTAATTATGAAAATAAGATGAAGATGAGTAGGGGCCACACTAGGAAAAGTTCTAGTGGAAGGCATATGTATGTTATATCATTTATGACTTGGGGCAAGTCTTGATTGATTTCATAAAAGCTATCTTATACTCGTTTTATTTAGTTGTTAGTGCATGAGTTATGACAAGAATTGCATCCCATGATAATGGGGGAACATGAGAAATCAAGATAAACGCGAGGGAATTATTAACTTAATACTTACAATGTATTGATGATGATTGTTGTTAATATTCCATGTTTAAGACAAAAGGCATATATAATGTTAATAATTGAATGTAACACCCTCCTCCCACATTTACCTAAGTTAACTAGTTCGCAGGGGTAAACATGTGACGAGAGGCTACTATGATGTGATTCAAATCTCAATGTATAGTTAAGGATGTGGAACCCACAAACAAAATCATTATGACCTTCCACGCATGCTACAGAACCTTCAGGAGCCAATCAACCCTTGAAACAACTTGACATTTCACTGATATGGACTCCCAACCACTCCCATGATAAGCCATGCATGTGACTGAGGCCTTCCAGTCACTCCCACATCAAGGGCATGCCAACAACTGTGGACTTTTTCAGCTAGTTATGAGCCAATGACCTTGAATTTTGTGCCACTTTTTTAGAGCCAGGATTTTGGCCATTACCAAAACTTCATGAAACTTCTAGAAATGATAAATGGCATTGGAGCAAAGGTACTAATACAAACACTTGATCAATGACTTGTTTGGACCGCTACTAGCCATGATAGGCAATTCGTCAAACATGTCACAAATATGAAATCTATAGGTGATAACATCAAATCTGAGCATAGGGGACTCATACTTATTTGAGATTCGTAAAGAAGCATTGTCGCCATATCACAATAGTTATATTATCATCTATTAGACAATGTATTAATTTTACTTTCAATTACTAATCAAAACATGATGAGAGCCATACATGAAGTTTGTCATAAAACATACTCATAACCAACATATAACCAATAAAAATAACAAGGATATAACAGACATAAGAATCACATATGAACCAATATATTTACACCTGAAATACCAAGGAGAAGGAGCTAGTATTAATGAATGCAAAATGCAACAAGGTATGGGACTTCCATGAACCACCCAACCATATATTGGTTGAACCAAATCTTTATTTCATCTAATCACCCACGTGCCATATTCCAAGCATGAATGTGGGACTCAAAACCAAACCAACTAGGGCTTCCCGAGGCCAAACCACCTCAACCCTCATCAATAGATCCAGTGTTTACCACAATCCCCATAGGATCACTAGGACCTAAATAAGCATGGATGCCTCTGGATCTCTCCACCTCTCATCTTTACCATGTATCCCGCCATTACCGATTAAGGGATTCCTAGGCCTATGAGGTCTCCACCCTCTGGGATTTACTGTGTATCCCACCATTACCAATCAAGGGATTCCTAGGCCTAACCAAGGGTATTCAATACTAAGCTTTACCTTGTATCTTTCCATTCACTGATTAATGGATTCCTAGGCTTAATCAAGGGTATTCACTACTGAGCTTTACCGTGTATCCTACCATTCACTGATCAAGGGATTCTTAGGCTCAATAGAAGTGTTCACATCTAGGATTTACCGTGTATCTCATCCCAGGATTCCTAGGAGGTGTGAATAATCTTGAGACCACCCCACTCAGCTTTGAGTCCATTTGAAAATCCAACTCAACGAAATACAAGAGAACCCACCACACCATGGTTATCTGGAAATGGCAAGACGAGGCTAAAGAACATTATGACACCTGGCAAAACCATGCCAATAACAACAAGAGAACCAAGGACACACATGCATGCCAAATATAGCAAGGAAATCACACATGTAAATCGATACTTGTAAGTAATCTCGTTGTAGCTACTTGATCCTGCAACCTTGCTTGATCTTTGCTTCCCTTTGCCTTCTTTGTCCTTCACATCCTTTCCTTGATCAAATGCTAGAGTGCTCAAATAATTCTCTAAGTGTCCAAGAGTGGGAGAGAGAGAGAGCTCCAAAACTAAACTGAACTAAAGAAAAATAAATAAATAAATAAATAAAATAAATAAAAATAAAAAATAATAATTAAAAATAATATATAATAATAATAATAATAAATAAAACTAAATAAATAAATAAATCTCATAAGCCTTTTTATTAATAAGGCCTATGACCTTTGACCTTCCTTTTCTCCTAATTTCCATTATTTTGATAAAATTTCAATTAATGCCTCATGACTTTCCAAATCCGTTTCCATTGCCTTTGCCAATTTCCTTAGCCATAAGAAACCAAATGAACACCGACACTAGGATGTTTGTCCCAACACTCAGCTTGGAATATATGTCCCATGACCTTGGTCATTATTTTGTCTTTATTAACTTTATTTACATGGAATTTTGACTAGGGTTGTAGAACCCTCCCTCTTGGGGGAACACTGTCCTCAGTGTTCAATGAGACCTACAACCAATAAGACTGTTGAAAGAAAAACATACTCCCCATGGAGCTTTATAACTTAGCTTGATGTAGTATTTACAATGATCAACCTATTGAGAAGCAAACCAACATGAAAACATAAAAACATGACAACCATAATGACATGACACATGTTGGCACTCCATAAATTCCCTAGGCTGAATAAGGAATTCCAGAAGTAACTACAAACCGCTTCTAGTTCATAATCTAGCCCTTCTGACCTGGAGAGGGCTCTCTCACTTAGGTTATACAACAAATATGATATTAGGCTAGGTAAGAAGCTCAATAAAGTTTGATTTTTTTAAGGTATGTTGATGAGAAAAAGAGACAGATCCATTGGGCATGGAGTCATGTCAAATCAAGTTTTGTTCAATGGGATGATGGAAAGGAGAAAGTTTCTCCACAGGGGTGAGGTATGCAATTTTTGTGGTGGGATTTAGGTTAAATTGTTGTAGGGGGTGAAGGTATGAAATGTGAAAGACAACACATTAGAACATCAAAAGATGGATGAATTCTAAAATGTTTCTTTAAGCTGAAAACATTGATAACTTGGAAAACTAAAACAAAGCATCATTAAAGATGAATTCTGAATCAAACATTTGGTTTTCCAAGCAAGAAGATGCACATTAAAGGGATGTAAACACATAGATAAATTACAATATCAAAGGATCACAAAACCACCAAAATTCTGACTTAGGAATCCCTACAAATCACTTTCTATTTCATTCATTCACTGGCAAAGCTTCTAGAAAAATACAGTGCCAAAAGTATTTCTACTCTAATCTAACCAACAACCAAAACTTTCTACATTCAAATTCATGAATTATATACAATATCCTCTTCCTAAGTCTAAGGGGTTCGAAATCCACCTATTCCCCTAATATATAGAACTAATTACATGAAAAAATCAAACAAAAACCACTTTGCTAGGTACTAGGAAACTACCTTTGACCTATTTATTATAACTTTCCTAATACATCATCAACTTGGAATATTTCAAAATGAACATTAAATACACCTCCTAAGACAATATTCCACCCATCCACATGATCCAAACCACTTCTATAAGTCTAAAATTTGAAATTTGAAATGAAAAGCGCTAAATGTCCAGACTCGTAGCACATTAGGCAATTTCACAGCAATATGAAGTAGCTTCCATGCTCTGTACGGTTGCGGTCCCTTTCTATCAAAATGAAGCGGTTCTTGTAAATATCGTGGGGATCATACAAATTATAGTCTTTGGTGTCGAACTTGAACTTCACTATCTCCTTAGCTTCAACATCTGCATCCTTCAAGCTCTTAATCTCATACAATCTGATCTACAAAAGAAGGGCGGGCCATGATGCCTTCTTCTTCCTGTGCAGTCCTGATGATAACTCTGTGGATATGTGACTTGAGACCTCTTACATGACCAACTTGTATGTGGCATACCTTGGTAGAACATGCAGAGGCTTCTCTCCGCTGAACATCCTGATGAAGGTGCCACCGGGTGAGGCATACCAATCTGCAATGTTAAGTATTGGCTCCATCATTTCTTGGGACATGCAAGGTGGATCTTGCTAAAAGATCAACTTGTATACTAGGATGATGAAATGGTCAATCAACCTCACCACAACTCCTCAGTAGCTGTAGTCAGAAAGAAACTTGCAATAAATGTTGACGACAATCTCTTTTGGTGTCCATGTTTAACTCATGCCAGAAAACTAATGTTGGGCACAAATTGCATCAAGTAGATACACAGACATGTAGAATCTTGCTTTCCCATCCTTAGGTGGATTCTGAGCTTTAGTCACATCGACTTTCAATTGTAGAGCCAACATATCTGACCAGTTGAATGGCCTTCCATCATTCACCAACTGGTCCAACACAACCACCCAATTTTCTAGAAATGTGTCCATGCTCTCTTGACCATATAATCGACATGCAAATATGTTTAAGAACTTGTAGACCTTTCCTAAGTGACTTTGTCTTTTAAACATGATTGGGTGTCGCTCTGAACTTCGACGAATATTTCACCCAACGCTTTATAATATCTCTGGTGTAAACAAGGATGTGGGTGGCATAGAAAAATGCATCCATGTGGTTTACCAGTTGAGGTAAATGATACATCTATTGATAATTCTCCACCCTAAAGTTGGCAAGTTGTATCCCACTGTAACTACTCAATGTCATAGTCTTTGGATTTGTGCGTGAGACAATCCAGTGGATGATGTTCACACATGGGAAGGAGGGGTTACTACATGCAACCTTATGTAAGCTTGACCGATGGACATTGATATAAGCCATTGTCCTTGAAGTCCCTTGCAAAGATATTCTTGATTTCCTTCCATGTTAAATTCATGCCCTTCTCAATGAACAACTGAGTGTTTGCATAAACTGGAAAATTCACTGACACCTGCTCAACTGCTTCCCCAGTGCTACTCTCGACAATAAACTTTGATGCAACTCTCTTGGAAGCCATGTTACTTGTAACTGCTAGAGAGTCACTCAACAACTGTTGTACCTGGAGACAGAGAGGACACTCATGGCAGGCAAATGTTACCTTGAAACCAAAAGTACTTCAAGAACAGACCAAGCAACAAATTAGGTAACTTCTGTGAAGGATTGCGTAATCCACCAGGTCAGGATTAACATAACTATAATTAGACCCAAGTTCAATCAAAATGGAAACAACTTGATCACAAATCTTACTGTCCATCTCGATAGCTGTTGCTTGGTGATATGACTGCTTGTTATCCAATGCTGCCTAAATCCTTGGAATTCTCTACCCAACATCCCTAATTGTATGTGCTTCGTCTACGCTATAGATATGAGGCTTACCACCCTGATATTGCGAACAATCTCTCTTGAGATGTTCCTTTCCACATATCCAACACTGCAACGGTACCATACCATCACCTCTATTTTGCTGCCCTCCAGAATGTGAGCCATGTCCCTGTCTAACTAAGTTGAACTTCTTATTAGGTGCAACATTTTATTTCTCACCCACGTCTTGAGGCCTTTTTCTTTTTGGCTAACATCTACCTTTAGCTTTCTCTTTCTATTTCTAACCTTGCTAAGACTTTGTCTTACACTTTGACTACTCATAACAATGCTTCAATTTTCCAATAACTTCCCCAAGCGACCGAGGCTCATCATACCCAATTCGATCTCTAAATGCTAATGGTAATCCATCGACAAATATCTAAACTTTGGCCTTCTCATATTTAATATACGATACATACCTCAATAACTTCAAAAACTTGGTCGTATACTCCTCATTTGTCATCGATCCCATCTTTAGCTCATAAAACTCCTTGGCCTTGCTATCGTAGTACGTCTTTGACAAATATTTCTTCCTAAAATGTCTCTTGAATTCATGTCAACTCTACTCTCTTGTCCTAATGTCTCTAACCAACTTCACATATTCCTATTGGATGTATGCTTTCCCTTTGATGTTGAAGATAGCTATTATGGCCTTCATATTCTCTATGTACTCATGTAGCTCAAATAATTTCTTCATCCCAAGTATCCATGCTTATGCATCCTTCAACTTCTTCAAATCTCCATCAAAGGTAGGTGGCTTAGCTTTCTTGAACTAATTTGGAAAATATCTCCTTTCGCTCCTTTTATACGAATGATAATGATGACGATCATAGTGCCTGTCAAAACCAAAAATAGAATAATACTTGTGTCCATCACCTCTCCTATCCGACATATCCAAGAACCTTCCATCTCAAATCATGTCATCCTTATCCGACCTGTGCCCACCATGAGACCTATTTCCATATGCCCCATTAGTTATGTCCTCTTGCCCATGGCTAATCCGAAGTGGTCCATGTCTTTGCAATTATGAAAAACTCTGAAGTATTACTGCATTAATTTACGCTTGTTTCTCTTGTGCCTAAATGATTATGTCATTATCTTCTTTGCAACTTCTTATTTGTGCCTTCAAACTTCTCAATGTGTCTGTTAAGTCAAAAGAGTTCCCAACACCACGTTGCTCATCTGATATATAGGGAGCGTCTCATGAACTGCAGTCTACCATTTTGCTAGTCATCTTTGATCTCTTTCCTACAAGTATACCATGTCAATTAAAACCAAAACATAACATAATCAACATACCTCAGTATAGTTCAGTGGAGGATATCTTGTCTATAAGATCAACCAAATTATCACAATACATGTATAATCATAATCACATCAGCATATAACATTAGTTTAACCATTATCCAATTACCAATGCCTTATCATACCAACAACACACCATGACCTCATGCATGACAAATACAACCATATCGATGTATGCATAATAATATATAAGTATTGACATGCATAACCAATGCATAACTGACATACACTCATGATGACCATATCCAACAACACACCATCCAGTTTCAAATGGAAACACCACTACAACCATACCCACCACCATGCATACACAACAAGTACATAGACCACAAGCATAGAGAACACGTATATGAAACTGACATGAATGCATGACCAACACACCACCCATCCAGTCGAAGGGATGAACCATGCTTTGATACCACTCTGTAACACCCTCCTCCCAAATTTACCCAAGTTAACTAGTCCACAAGAGTAAACATGTGACGAGAGGATACTATGATGTGATTCAATTCCCAATGTATAGTTGAGGAAGTGGAATCCACAATCAAAACCATTATGACCTTCCACACATGCTACAGAACCTTCAAGAGCCAACCAACCCTTCCAGGTGACCAACCCCTGAGGCAACTTGACATTTCATTGATCTAGAACCATAGCTACTCTCATGACAAGCCATGCATGTGACTAAGGCCTTCCAGTCACTCCAATGGCAAGGGCATGCCAACGATTATGGAATTTTTCAGCTAGTTTTGAGCCATCGACACCAGATTCTGTGCCACTTTTTCAGGGCCAAGACTCAAGACACTGCCCAAAACTTCATGAAACTTCCTGAAATGATAAACAACATTGGAACAAAGGTATTAATACAAACACTTAATTAATGACTTGTCTGGACCCCTACTAGCCATTATAGGAATTTCATCGAACATGTCACACATATGTAATCTACATGTCATAACATGAGATCTAAGTATAGGAGTCGCATACTTAATTGAGATTCGTAAAGAAACATTTTTTCCATATCACAATAGTCGCATTATCATCTATTAGGTCATGTATTGACTATAATTTCAATTACTAATTAAAACATGATGAGAGCCATACATAAATTCTATCATAAAACATACTCATAACCAACATATAACCAACATAAATAACAAGGATATAACAATCATAAGAATCCCATATGAACTAGTGTATTTAAACCTAAAGTGCTAAGGATAAGAAGTTATTATTAATGAATGCAAAAGCCAACCAGGTATGCGACTTCCATGAACCACCTGACCATAGATTGGTTGAACCAAATCTTTCTTTCAACAAATCACCCTTGTGCAATATTCCAAGAATGAATGTGGGACTCAAAACCAAACCAACCAAGGCTTCCTGACGCCAATCCATCTCAACCCTCATCAATAGAACGATGCTTTACCGTAATGGCCATTGGATCACTAGGCCTTAAACAAGCATGGATGCCTCTAGATATCTCCACCTAAACTGTGAGGAATTTTTCGGTTTCAACCACTCTCAACTTTACCGTGTATCCTGCCATTACCGGTCAAGTGATTCCTAGGCCTACAAGGTCTCCACCCTCTGGGTTTTACCATGTATCCCGCCATTACCGATCAAGGGATTCCCAGGCCTAATCAAGGGTATTCACTATTGAGATTTACATGTATCCCGCCATTCACCGGTCAAGGGATTCCTAGGCTTAATCGAAGTGTTCACATCTAGGCTTTACCGTGTATCCCATCCTGGGATTCTTAGGCCTTGTGAATAATATTGACACCACCCCACTCAGCTTCAATTCCATTCGACAATCCAACTCAACCAAATACAAGAGAACCCACCACACCATGGCTATCTGGAAATGGAAAGGCAAGGCTGAAGAACACTGTCACACCTGGAAAAACTCATGTCAATGACAACAAGAGAACCAAGAACACACATGGATGCACCATGCATGCCAAATCTAGCAAGGAAATCACACATGAAAATCGATACTTGCAAGTAATCCCACTGTAGTGGCTTGATCCTACTCTTCCTTGCTTGATCTTTACCTTCTTTGTCCTTCCTTTGCTTTCATTGATCCGATGCTAGAGTGCTCCAAGAATGCTCTAAGTGTCCAAGAGTGTGTGTGTGAGAGAGAGAGAGAGTAGAAAGAGAGAGCTCCAAAAAAAAGGTACCAACTGGTCCTCATAAGCCTTTTTATTAATGAGGCCTATATTTTCTTTAATTTTCCATTATTTTCCTCCTCACATGCAACCTGTCACATTTCACCTTCCTTTTCTCCTAATTTCCATTATTTTCATGAATAAAATTCCAATTAAAGCCTCACGCCTTTCCAAACCCTTTGTCATTACCTTTGCCAATTTCCTTAGCCATAATAAACGAAATGAACACCCACACTAGGATGTTTTTCCCATTGCTCAACTTGGAATATGTGTCTCATGACCTTGGTTATTATTTTTCCTTTATTAACTTTATTTACATCGAATTTTGACTAGGGTTGTTACATTAAACATTGTTAAAGTTTAAATATTTATTATCTTAGGGCAAGGCTCATAAGTGTGTGGTATAGGTTTGCATGGGATTTATGCTAACAACATACTATGATCCAACGTATAGCTCTATAATACAATATTTGGTATATTTGTGTCAAAGTTTGGAAGTTTGTAGATTAGACCTACGACAATGTAGTATGAAGGTTATGATAAAAGATGGCATGTTGAGATGAATGAAATGGTTCATTTGAGAGCTTCAAAGTCTAGTAGCATTTATATGTTAGCAGAGGGTATTTTAAGTTGATGAAAGTGTTGCACATAGCAAATGTTTGGGATGTGTTAGGATATGCAATTATTTAATGAGTATTGTAAGTCAATTTATGGGCATTCAAGGGCTAATAGTGGAGTTGGGAATTTCCTTGTTTTTAGGATATAATTTTTATGTTGTTTGATGCATACTTGTAGATTACAAATGATCTTGAAATTTTTTTAAAGGAGTTGAGTCAGAATACCACATAGCAAGGAAAGAAGTATCAGCATTTACATGGAAGGTATGTAGCCCTATTATTGCTATTGATATAGGAAATTGTTATCATAGCTACTTGTTCATCTTTAAGTGGGTTTTGATGGCTCTATTTGAGTTCTAATTACTCCATATCTCTCCTTTCATACATCTCTTAGTTCAATATTTGAACATAGTTTACATATATTCAATGACTAAAGAGGAATAAGGTTATGAATCTTTTCTTGGCCTTGAATATTTTAAGGAGTTGAGTCGGAATAACATGTAGCAAGGAAAGAATATCAGCATTTACATTAAAGGTATGTGGCCCTATTACTGCTATTGATATAGAAAATGGTTATCATAGGTACTTGTTCATCGCTAAGTGGTTTTTGATGGATCTATTTGAGTTCCAATTACTCCATATATCCCCTTTCGTAAACCTCTTAGCTCAATATTTGAACACAATTTACATTGTTGAATTGAGGCTTATGTGATCCATATCAATTTTAGGAGAGATTTTTCGGCGTAAATCACATGAAATTTCATTTGTCGACGCGTTTCGAACCCACTAGTGTGGTTCATCGTCAAGATAAGTTGAAGAATCAGATCTAGTATGCATGTTAAATACTCAGAGCAGAACATCCAACAACTATAATCTTTGACCAGGCAACGACTATATTGACTAACGGCTAACTTTGACAAGGAAACAGCTAGTTAGACAGGACCCAGGGTATAACTATATTAAAAATAAGTCAGTTAAAGGGATGTATGAATTTACATAAAAGTTTTAATAAATTTATAATTAATTTATTATAAATAATATACAAATTATTAAATTAAATAAATGATTATAAATAATAGTTAGTATACATAAAGGTTTAATATTTATATTTATTTAATTTTATAATAATTGATAAAATATAAGTATTATATAGATAAATAAAATAATTAATTCATAGATTTATGGCTAACAGCTATATTGATAACATAAACTTGATAGAAACGCTAGTTAAACAGACCGGGATAAACATATAATTAAAAATTAAAATAAGTCAATTAAAGGACGTTAAAATTACATAAAATAATAATTTTACAATAAATAATTTTTTATTATAAATAAAATAATATAAAATTAAATAAAATAAATGATTATTAAATAATAGTTATTAAAACATAAGAGGTATAACTATTTATATTTATTTTTATTTATATTCTAAATATATGGTATTATACCTAAAATATAAAATAAATAATTTAAAGTATTATATAGAAAAAAATTATAATATATTAAATTCATAGATTTAGTTAGTTGTTTAATTAATTGATAATGCTTAATTATTTTAACTATAAATTAAAAAAATATTATCTTAGATAGATTTCAAAAGTAATAAATTTTGTTTTTATTAATTAAGTTAAAATTATTAGAATATAACTAATACAATATCTCATATTATATACTCATCAAAGACCAAAGGCCATTGAGAGAAGGATACGAGATAACAAGGGGAAACTAACAAATACTAAACCAAGAACAAGCTAAAAAAAGAAGGAGGGGAGGAAGGGAAGAAAACAACTAGGAAGAGAGGGTTGGGATCTAGCAACTACTAATCTTCCATCCGTCCTCTCTATTGAGATTGCTTGGTCTTTTTTCATTCTCAAGGGCTTCCCTAAATTTGTGGTGATGGAACTGCGAAACTCTAGCAATAACACTGGCCTCCTCGATACAAACATGATGTTTGGTCTTCTCTGCATGCTCTGCTAAATCGGAAGACTTGGTTCTCCTATGCTTGAGGTCAGCGGCGTGCTCATTAATCCTTTGATTAATGGAGCGTCCAGTCTCACCAATATAGGGGGTCCCACAAGAACAAGGAATAATATATACACCTTTCATGTCCTTTGGGTCGAATATGGTTATGACTCTTTTATTGGCCTTGAATCTCTTATATCATGCTTCCATTTACTCTTGACTTTGGTGGCTAAAAGGCATAACGAGTTTTAGTTCATGAGTTGTATACCCAATAACCAAGGGGGAAATGTTGAAATAATACTATTAGAGGAATAGGTTTATGAATCTTTTCTTGGCCTCAAACCTCTTATATTCCACTTCCATATTATTCTCTTGACTTTTATGATAAAAGGCATAGTGGGTTTTAGTTTTGAAGCTGTAAACTTTGTCACCAAGGGGAAATCCTTTAAATAAAGCTATTGCCCAACTTTTATTCTTAAGCTCCGTGTTTTTTGTGTTTCCCATAGTTGTTTCATATCTACATCTTGTTGCAATTCACATGCAATGATATAAATTCATTTTGGGTTTCACATTTATATGTGATTATGTCAATTAATATATGCAAAAGGAAAATGAACTACACACAATGAGTATTTATTTTATGTATATTGTTGAAACTTGATGGGTTCAAAATGCATAGACTCTAGGCTATGAGATACTATGATTAAAAAAAAAAAAACTAAATTGAAGGCCTAGGTGTACTTTTATCCTTTTCTTCCCTGGATTTGTGATCATTGTTTTATTTGCATGCAAAGATTCTACAAACAGAGCAAGTTGGGTAAACTCTTATAAGTCATAAAATGCTAAAGAGAAAGCACTATATAGAACTAGCCAAGCACATAACCCGTAAATCCTACATACTATTCATCATCATATCATCCTCTTGAGTTCATCTTCTCAACCCAAATCATCATTAAACTATATCAATGAGCCTCAAGTGAAAGTACTAATTTTCTTTTATTTGCATGCAAACAACAATTTTTACATGTTGGGATGTTTGTGGGAAAAGGAATGGCATAGTTTATATATGATTTTAGATGATATTTTTCAATAGAGGTTCAATGGGATCCAAAAGAGGATAGAGAAGAATGCCTAATGTTATCTAGCAAGATGGGATGAATAAGAGGATTAGATAATCCATACATTTAATGCCAATTATGATGAATCTAACCAATTACCACAAATTAGGAATCTCTTCATGGGTGGACAACAAGATTTACCATCACCTCTCATATGTACTAATGCCCCTTTACAACCTCATCCAAAGTAGACATTCCTGCATAGCCTTGGCCAAATCTTTGGATTGATGGATGGGGAGAAAATTCAAAAAGGCTCACCTCTATAAATGAAAATTAGCCCAACAATCACAAAAATTACCTATGTTAGACGTTACTCTTATCACCACCTTTTCCAACACCTTTGATCAAAATCAATAGCCCACTTAAATCAAGTCTACCTCTCTAAAGTGCCAATTGATAATAAAAAGGGAAAACGACCTCTAGTTAAATCCTCAACATTGAATCCTATGAATCCATCTCTATTCACTAAAAAACATATCCCCAGAGAAAAAAAAATAATAAAAAATAAAAAAAGTTAAGAGGAAATTTTCATACTTGGATATGCCCGATAAGCTATCTCAATATTGACTTTTACTTTTATTTTCATATGATCACAGTATGCACTTGAATTTAGACTAGATATGACATTGAAATGTTGATTAAGTTTTGAAGCCTATAATATTTTGAGAATTAAATTTACGTCTTAAGTTTATTTTGATATATGGAGATATATGAAGTTTGATGCTGACATATTATAGCTTTTCATGTCTGTTCTCATCATGATTTGCATGTAATTTCTTATATGATGTTTGAAAATGACTATGGGGAGTTACAATGGTTATATAAATATAATTTGCATATATAAGTTATATTTTATATTGAATATAATGGGACATATTCCTATCTTAAGTAAAGTCACAAACATAATATCATAACTACTTATTAGTTAAAAAATTACTTAATTGATTCATTTTCTCCTTCATTTCCCATAAACATTTTGAGTAAATAATAAAATTGTTGAAATTAAATACTCATTAAAAGGATGATACAAAAAGGGGAAGGAGAAATCAATTGGGGGATTCATGTAGAGTGAGGTATACAAAAAGCTTTAAGAATTTTTTGCAAATGATTACTTTCTCATACATACTGAGTTATGTGGCGTAAATAGTTTTGTTGATAGTAGGGAATTCTCTAAAAGTGGCGTAAATAGTTTTGTTGATAGTAGGGAATTCTCTAAAAGTGGCAAAGAAATGTAAAATGAGATTGATTTAGTCTTCTCCCTTTAGGTTGTTATTTTTTCTATATTGTTTTCTCTCTTTAGAAGTTCTAACTTTGTTTAGTACTAATCACTGATACCCTATGCAAATTATAACTATGTGCATCGCACTAATTGAAGTGGTCCAAGTCAAATTATGTGATCTCTTTTCTTTCTTAGGTACTTGGTTGCCTTTGTATGATTTTATTTACATCCAGATTTCCAAAGATTTGTTTGGTCCACGTTCTAGCTGGAACTTGAAGAAGCTATTTTTTAATCAAACTAATATATAGTTAATCAATAAAGGATCATTATGTTTCTTTCATTGTTGAATCTTTACAACTATTTAAGTGAATTGTTTTCATTCTTATATATATCTACTAAGCTTCTTTTATTATAATTTGTTCATGCTTCTAAGTTTTCTAAGTTTGCTTATGTTTTTCAAGTATTTTGTATATATGTATTTTATTTTATTTTAGTATAAGTTTTATTTGATTGTTTGTAAATTATTTATGTATATTACTTGTGTTCTATACAACCTCTATGTGGTGAAAACCAAAAAATTTGAAAATGTGAAAATATTCAAATAGACAAGATTGTGCGGTCATCTTAAGAAAAGCTAAACCTCCAAGGAAAAACTTGAACTGTGGCAATTAATGGCCCTAAGAAGCTTGATAAATAATGAGAATATTGTCATCTTAAAGGCAGACAAGCGGGGGCTACGGTGGTAATGGATAAAGAGGATTACATTACTAAAATGAGAGACCAATTGTACAACTATGGCAACTACAAGAAGCTTAAGGAGAACCCTATTTCCAAGATTCCTAGGATGGTTAAAAAGGCCATAAAAAATTCCAACATTGATGAAAGAATAAAGAAGCGCCTTTCCCCTAACAGTGAAATAATATTGCGGATTTACAGAGCCCAAAAATTCATAAAGCGGGTGGCCCCCTCAAGCCTATTGTCAACGCTATTGGAGCACCCGAATATGAATTAAAATTATATAGAACTTATGAAGAAAGAAAAAATAGATCCAGGGGATAAGATTGTTAGTTTTGATGTGGTCCATCTCTTCACAAAGATTCCTTTAGATGAAGTTGTCCAAGTGGTAAAAGAAGTCACGGACCCCTAGACTGCGAAGCTGGCATAAATATGTCTTCGTTCTACTTGCTTCACCTTCGAAGTTGAACTCTTTGAGAAGACATCAGGAGTAGCTATGGGATATCCACTTTCCCCTATAGTATCCAACCTCTTTATGCATAAATTTGAAAAAAATGTGCTTGATACCTTCTCGCTGAACCTAAATTTTGGATCAAGTTTGTTGATGAGAATAATGTTAATTGGCCTCATGGGGACAAGGAGTTGAGTAACTTCTTAGAACACCATAACAGATTATGGAAGTAAAAGAAAACAACAACATCCCGTTCCTAGACATTCTCCTCCTTAGAAATAAAGATGAATCAGTTGGACACAAGGTGTTCAGAAAGAAAGCACACACTGATAACTACCTTCATGCAGAATCTCACCCTCACCCAACTCAAAATATGGGGGTGCTCAAAACCCTCTTCACTAGAGCTTTAATAATATCTGACGCCAATCATGTTGAAGAAGAAATTGAGTATTTAATAAAGGTATTTTCAAGCATTGGGTATAAAAATAAAGACATCATTAAAACCATCAGAAGAGTTAGAACCAAAAATCGAGTAAGACCCCCTGCTTCAAACTCTCAAGCTTCTAACGATAAAGCCTATCAACCTTTCATTCAAGGAGTCGCTCATAAAATTTCCAAGGTTCTCAGAAAGAAAGGTATTGAAACCTCTTTTAAACCCTTAACTACCATAATACATAAGATGAGATCTGTTAAAGATAGTCTGGATCACCTCCAACAAAAAGGTGTTTACAAAGTCATGTGTTCATGTGGGAATTGTTACAATGGAGAGATAAGAAGGTCCTTTAAAGTAAGGCTCAAAGAGCATGGTGCTCACATAAAACATAGCAGAACTAGGTCTTCTTCACTTGCAGAACACTCAGATAAGACATGTCACCACATATGCCTTGAAGACTCTAAAGTAATTGCTAAAGAGAAGCATCAATATAAACATAATATTTAAGAAGCTCTTGAAATTATAAAGCATCCTCAAAATCTTTGTAGAAATGGGGGTTTGGAAGTAAGTAGAAATTAGATTCTTGTAATTACTCAAAACACCATAACTCTCAACCAAGACTAAATCCTTATATAATTTTCCCCATTTCCCTTTCATATTCATCGTCCCCTCATAAATCTCTCCCTGCACCCCCTTCACATAATCCTTCCATTCCTTCCTTAAATTTTCCTAACTAATAATAAGAACAATCCATCCCTATAATAATAATATACTAATATTTAATTATAAGATGAAGTTGATATTTCTTTAATAATAACGGTTAACTTTAATTCTTAATCATATTAATAACATACATTAATAATAATTAATCCCTAACTCCACATTTATTAGCCCTTTAAAATAAATCATTATTATTAATATTTATATTCGATTCTAATTTTAGTAAGTATTAGTAGTGTAGGCTTAATTTAGTATAATGCTTATTAATCTAGTTAATAATATAATTATTATATTATTAATTCAACTTCATTATTAGTAATAATTATTACCAATAATGATGATAATTAATTCTCATAATAATGATATGATTATTAACTTATTAAGTGACCATTATCTTAGATATAAGCTTTATTAATAGTTAATATTATCATTAACAATTTCCATTTCTAATTATTTCCCTTAGCATTTTAAATTTTTTTCAATATATCCTTATAATTAATAAATTAGTGTTATATGGTCGTCCATTTCTCTCTGCTTATCCTTCCTTTCACTATTTATTCCCTTCTTCCTTACTCTTCTCAGTGGATTTGTCCTGACAATGAGTCTTGTTGTAGACTTGGAACGTTGACATTAAAAATGAATATTGTGATTAATATTCCAAATACTCATTTTCTTTTCTTTTTTTGTAGGCAAAGGTGTTACTCGTATTTTCTATTATCACGTCAAAAAATTACAGAAGTATTGGTGGAACCATCTACCCGCCCGCCAGGGGAAACCGAGTAGGGTATCCACCTAAAGTTTTTAACAGCAAACCAAAAAAAGAAATACCACATTCTATTTTTCCAAGCTAAATAAACAGTACAGTCCTTCCCTGTTCTAATTCTGCTGATATGCATATAGTAGCTATCTATTACAAAATGAAGGAAGCTGTCTAGTTTATCTATATACCGTAGACTCATCAAAAAGAAAACAAGAACTAAATCTACTCAGCTGCACCTGCAAGGATTGGTGAGTTCTCCTTGCTGCTCTTCTGCTGGCTGTCTTTAAGCAGTTGCTGAATCTCATCTAACTGTTTCCCCTGCATCTCCATGGAAATTTGCAGGATGCAGAGCTCTTGTCTCAAGTTGGGGACACCCTGAGCCAACTCTGCCATTTCAGTAGCCACCTGCTCCAAGGCCTTAGCAAGCAACCGTTTCATCACCCAGTAAATGTGTAAGGACTGCTTGAACAGAGACATTCTGCCTCTCGTATTACCGGGGTCATGCACCTGAAATTCCCAGTCCTCCATCTCCGAATCAGATTGGGCTTGGATAGCTTCTTCTTCCATGTTTTGGATGATTCGCCTGATTTTGGGATTGGTATTCTGAGCATATGCTCTCTCGGCACGCTGAATTTTATGTTCGAAAGTCTGTCTGGCCCTCCTGGCAGGTCGCCTGCTCTGCTCCGGCTCTTCTCCCTTACTGCCCCGAGCTTTGTTAGCCTCACTATCCTGACCACGGCTCGGGGCAGCCTCGCGGACTCTGTGTCAAATCCTCCTCTGACGCCCTCACTGCGTTACACGTCTGCCTCGCCGGCTCCGCTGGCTAACTCCCATGGCGTACTGCTCCCATTCCTCTGCATTCATACTCTGGTCGCGGCTTCCATCCTCATCTGAAGTATCAGGAATTTCGAAAATTTCCTCTGGATCCTCTTCCTTCATCACCCCTTTTCCCTTCCGGTCTTGCTCTCTGGTTCGCGCAGCTTCCATTTCCTCCACTAACCGGGCCCTCTTTCTAGTTTCCATAGATCCGCTCACAGAAGGCCAACTATGATTAATGCGGGAGGCTCTCAAGCGACCTATGTTTCCTCTCGCGCTGCGAATGTTAACTGAATTCTTCTGATGCCGGGTGCTTTGCATGCAGGCTTTTATAAATTCCCGGAACCCGCTCCTGCTATCAGTCCCGCTGTCCGTGTCCTGCCATCTGTTACTCCGTTCATTGCACTTCCTATCAAACATCTTATTAGTTTTATTCCGGTTTGAATTCACTGACATGTACTTGCCATTTCTGCGCCAGTTCGAATCTATGATTGGGTTTATATGAGGCGGATTTTTCCCCTCAGATTTCGTACCTTTTCGATGTGATCTCGCATGGCGATCACCGATCCCCTCTCCAGGTCCTTTCTAACATTCCTTAACTGCCTGTCCCAAATGTTGTCCGTCTCCAATGCTTTGCACGAGTATTGCAATACGCATGGGGATCCTATTCATAATGAGCCTGCGTGGTCTGGACGCTCCACGTCCCCCTGTTGATCCAACTCATCGCTCCCCACCTTTCTACCTGTGGCTTGGTCATGATCGGCCTTGATTATGGTTGCCAGGTCCATCCATTCCCTGTTCCCGCACACCGCTCTCCATTGAGCATCCACCGTGCTGTCGCGGCCTCTACATCCCCAGTTTGCCAGGAAATCAGCCGCCTAGTTCCCTTTCCGCCTCACATGGTTTATTACCTTATACTCAATTCGTTGCAGAAGATCGGCAATTTCTTGAACAATTCCGGCTGTTCGCCAGCTATTCGTGACCTTCTCCCAATTCCGACCATTGCTGAGCTTCTTCAGCATTTCCACCGCGATCTGTGAATCTCCTGTAATTTCTAGATTGGAGTAGCCATTTCTTACCGCGATCTGCAGACCTTGATGCAGAGCCCAGAACTCTGCCTCATTATTTGTCATTTCTCCCCCCCAATATGCAAAAATCCATCTTACCTGATTGCTGTTGTCCCGAAAAATGCCTCCAAATCCCGCTTCGCCTGGGTTCCCCTTCGAGGCCCCATCAAAATTCAATTTTATGAAATTACCTATGGGATAGTTGAATTTCTCAGGGCTTTGGATCCACATCTCATGGTTGGGATTCTGTTTGTGGAAAACCATCTCGAATTTTAAGTTTAATTTGTTCAGGATTTCTTCCTCCACCTAGTTGACCTTCCAATCCTCCCCCACCCATTTATCAACCAAGATTGTTTCCCGCAATAACTTGACTGCTTTTCCCCAAATGACTTCCGGTTCCTTTGCTGTGTTCTGAAATATCCTGCGATTTCTCTCCTTCCAAATCATCCAGAGTACAAGCCCTGAGATGAGGTCCCATGCTCTTCTGACCACTTTGCATTGAAAGATTTCCTAATTCCATTGGAAAACCACTTCATTGAATTCACTAGGGGCATTTTCGGGTTTACCAAAGGTTCGTTTGGTGTTTATCCACAGGGTCTTTGCAAAGGGACAGTTTATCAGCAGATGATTTCTGGTTTCCCCATCTGAATTACACAGACATCATCTCGATGGGCCATTAAAACCTTTCTTTTGAATTCGATCCCAGGTTAGGATTTTATTCTTAGATGCCAGCCATATAAATATGGAGACTTTCGGCCACCAATTCCTTTCCCATATAATTTTCCATTCAGGGTTCTCTTCGTTTTCAGTTTGAGCGGAGGTTAGGAAGTAAGCCTCCTTGGTGGTGAACGAGCCTTTGATTGAATTCCCCCACCTGAGTATATCCCTACCATTGCGAGCTTTAATCTTTCTTGACTCGACCTCCTTCCTGTAGGCTTCTTTTTGGTCTGGACTGAGCTCTCTGTCCCACTCCGTCAGATCAATCCATATTCTCCAACTTTCTTCTGGGTTATTAGCTTTCCAATAATCCCTGACATGAGGTCTATTTCCTCCTATTCTGTCACGGATCTGGTGAAGTCCCTGTATGCTGCTCAGTCTTTCCTTCTGATTCCATTTATCTTCCCAGAAATTAGCTTCTTCACCACCTCGGATCTCCCAGAAGGTATGCTTTTCAACCAAATCCCTGTTTAGACGAGCTAGGTCCCAGATAGATGACCCTTTGGGAGTTTCTCTCCGCCTTAAGATTTCCACTGCAGATTCAGGCATATTATACTTTTCTTTCCATATGGTTTTCCAAAGATCATTGCCCCCCCTAAGCCATCTCCACCAAAGTTTCGCTCCCAGAACCTTATTGAGAATCTCAGGGTCCCTCAACCCCAGTCCTCCTTTCTCCTTTCTTTCAGTTAACTGGCTCCAGGAGGCTAAGGCCCATTTTTTCTTCTAATCAGCCCCTCTCCATATAAAATTCCTGATGATCTCTCTTATCCTTGTGCAAATACCTAGGGGGGCTACCATTATTGATAAAGGGTAGACAGGGATAGCTTGAAGGACAGATTTTTCCAGAACTATTCTTCCAGCTATATTTAAAGTTTTGAAGGCCCAATTTGCCACCTTGTTGCTTAGCTTATCTAAGACTCCTTGCCAATTTTTCATCTTTTTGGAGGTAAAGTCCAAGATGTTGCCCAAGTATTTTGTAGGCAGTTCTCCCCTCCTGAAGCCCAAAAGTCTTATAAGGTGGGCTTTGACCTGATCCACTGTGTTAAATATGAAGACGCAAGATTTGTCCCTATTGATTTCCAGACCCGAAGCCTCCGCAAATAGATCCAAAATTCTTCTGAGGTGTCTTACCTCTTTGACTGTTGGTTCCCCAAACAACATGATATCATCAACAAATTGCTGATGAGTTAATGGAAGATTATTTCCCCAGAGCTTAAGACCTTTTATTCTGTTTGCTTCTCTTTCTTTCTTGATAAAGCGACCCAGTCCTTCAGCAGCTAGAATGAACAAAAATGGAGATAATGGATCTCCCTGTCTAATACCTCTAGAAGCAGTAAATGTTTTTGAGGGGGTCCCGTTCACAAGAATAGAAAAATTTGGAGAAGAGATCAAGCTATGAATCCAGTCAATCCACCTCCTACTAAAACCAAAACTTTCCAAGACTTTTCCCAAATAGTTCCAACTTAATCTATCATACGCCTTCGACAGGTCTAATTTAATCATCATACCCTTTTGTTTTTTGACTTTTAAGGAGTGAATAAGTTCTTGAGTTACAACCAGACCATCAAGGATCTGCCTTCCTTAAACAAAACCTGTTTGTTCAGCAGATATTAATTTGTCCAGAAGGGGTTTTAATCTCCTAGCCATCATAGATGTTATAATCTTATAAATAACATTACACAGCTCTATGGGTCTGAAACCATTGGCATCTTCCAGATTATCTCCTTTAGGGATTAAAGCATAGAAGGTGGAGTTAATGGCAGGCCATACCTTCTGGTTCATCCTAGATTCTTCTACCAGCTCCAGAATCTCTTTCCCCAGGAAGTGCCATCCTGCCTGGAAGAAGTCAACTGTGAAGCCATCTGGGCCTGGAGCAGTGTTTAGTCAATTTAGTGTTCCTAAATTGATGTCATTAATTGTCAATCAGGGGCTCGTAAGCTAATGAAGTGAAGGTCTACTATATGTACTTAAGCAACCTCTTAAAGCTTTTTGTCGTTTGGGGTGTTGTTTGTGGTTAATTTATCTTCCTAAGATGGAGTGATGTATTTATAAACAGATGAGTGATGGTGTGTGTAAGGTGAATTCTAGATGAGTGAAGGTGTGTGATTAGTGGTTTCTAACTACTTGCTGAAAAGAAAAACTTGAAGGAAATAAATGAATTAAAATGAACTGAAAGCAAAGAACCACTTTCTAATGGCATTAGACACCATTCATGCTGCTGCAAATAAAAGGTAAGAAAATCACTTAAAAAACCAATGATAATGTTTATCTCTTCCTAACTCTCTGCCTCTAACACATAGTACTGTGTAAGACACGATTAGGAAGTAGCTAAAGATAAGTCTAAGAAATGATAAAAATGAGAAAAATCTACTTTAAAGACTAGTTATAATGTTTGCTCTTTCTAACTCTCTGCTTCTAGCACATAGTATTGTGTAAAGCATGATTAGAAAGTAGTTAAAGAGTAGTCTAAAAAAGTACCCAAAGTCAGCTGCAAGTTATTAGTATTCTGATCTCAAAAGATAAACAATTTATAATAAAGAGACCATTCATATGTTAGCAGACAGATTTGAGAAATAAAACTAAAAATCAGCTATGAAAATAAAGTAAAGGCAGCAACTTTGAATCTGTCAACTGAAACTACCACTAGATATAAAGAAAATACATAACACACAATCAATCCCGGGTTAAAAACCTGCAAAAGAACAATGCTGATCAACTCAAAATAAAGGCTGGAAATGAAATAACATAAAGGTGAATTACACTATACATATATCAAGAAAAAGAAATGATGAATGAAAATAAGGAAATGCGGAACATAAAATACTGTACAAGGCTAACATGAACAGGGGCCCTCCATTCATATAGCCCAAAGAAGACTCAAGGTATTGAAAGCTTCAAAACAGCACTGCTTCTATTACTCCATATGCAGAAAATCACAATCCAGAGTGCTAGAACAGCACTATTAAAACAGAGTCTTGAAATGCACTAAAATTATAACAGGTTCATAAAAAACACAGCAATAATAAAGTTAAATAAGCGTACGCAGACGCAAGTTTTTATAGGCATCTGAAGGATAGCCTAATGCGTGTAGCTAAAACT
>APFE031511847.1:19064-31677 GCA_000404065.3 Pinus taeda | reverse complement strand
GAGTTGGATTATGTCTCCCACAACCTACGTAACACGGACAAGTCACCGTTTGGACTGACGTGACCCAACAGCTTACGCATCACCGTTAAGCTGCCTTTGATGACCGTAACTTGACCCTTGTTGACCGGAGGTGCAGATGACGTGGATGGCTGAACCAATAGCACAGGAACCTCGAGCACCTTGATTCCTAAGTGCCCATGTGGCTCATTTGGCAAAATGGCACGTGAAACCTTGAGATTAACAAAAAGGTTGCGGAATCACCAGATGGCTGCGGAATCAGCAGATGGCTGCGGAATCGACAGAGAGCTGCGAAATGCCTGTAAATATGTCAAAATCTAAACAAAACAGTCACACATTAGCAAAGCTCACTTGATCATGCTTAATGACATCTAATGTAATGATCTGGGTGGTTTTACATTGAGAGTGAGGCAAAAGAGAGAGGTAAGTGATGAAAAACAGTAGGTAATAGTGGATGGTGAGGTGTAAGTTAGAGGCTCTACAAGCAGTACCTTTCTTCATTGCTTTCACAGTTTCCTCTATCTCTTCTAAAGTGGCAGCTCTCATCAACGCCTTATTTTGGTCTTCTGTGACTAAGCGAGGAATGGCTGAGCAAATTTCCTGAATTGCATGCATTCTATCAGCTTGGGGTTCACTTAAAATTTCCTTATGGTGATCCATAAGGACTTGTTCAATTTCAGCTTGCTCAACCACTTTGTTCCCATTCTTATCTTTGATAGAAAGAATCCTGTTTCTCTGTCTATGTTTGATCATAGCTTGATGAAAGAATTTAGTGTTTCTTTCCCCCTCCCTTAACCATTTTATTCTTGATTTTTGTCGCCAAAGGATTTCTTCCTGCTTCCATCTTTCTTCAAGTTTTCCAAGTATTGCCCCTTCCTTACTGATGCTCTCCTCTGTTCTGCCTTCCAGAATCATTTTTTGTTGAAGAGATTCCATTTCTTTTTCTAATTTTTTTTTGTCTTCCATAATATTGCCGAACTCCTCCTTGTTCCAATTTTTTATTCTCCCCTTCAACTCTTTTAGTTTCAACTGAAACGTACGCATTTTTCCTTTGCCTTGTATAGTGCTTTGCCTCCACCATTCTTCAACTTTCTTGATGAATTCTGGGTCTCTTAACCAGAAGGCTTCGAAACGGAAAGGTCTTTTTCCCTGGTTCACTTTAATATCCACCTCTAGTCTAATTGGCCAATGATCAGAACCCAAGGAAGGCATGATCTTTGCTTCAACAAAAATATCCTTATTCATGATACCTTCAGATACTAGGAATCGATCAAGCCTGGAGGCAATTTGATTTTTACCCCCCCTCCTGTTATTCCAGGTGCAAATCCCATTGATAGTCTGAATGTCTACTAGTCTGAGATCCTCTATCAGTTCATTGGACTTGTCCATGAAGTGATCCATCTTCCTCATCCCTCCCTTCTTTTCTTCTAAGGATCTGATTAGATTAAAATCGCCACCTATTATCCAGGCAGCTTCTGAATATAACCTACGAATGATTTTCATACTGTTTAGGAAGTTTTCTTTTTCACCGGGAGAAGGAGGTCCATAAACCCTTGAAATGATAACCTGCTCCTTAGTTCCTACTATTCTACCCAGGCCAGTAAGGACTCTACTCATACTGGTCCAGCTATCTAGGATGATATCTTTCGGGTTCCACAAAATTGCAATACCTCCTGCAGAACCAATGGCATCTTGCCCCATAACTTCATAATGCAGTTTATTCTTGTCAATTATTTCTTCAATTTGTTGAATAGAAATTTTTGTCTCCTGTAAAATCATAATGCTAGGCTTTTCTTTTTTTCAGTTTTTCTTTCATATATCTCTGTTTACCCTTACTATTCAGGCCCCTTACATTCCAACTGATCACAATCATTTAAAACTTTTGGAAGGAGGGGAAGAATACCTCTGACAGAGGTATCACTTTGCCTGAGTTTATCAACGTTTCTCCCACAGTCTGGATAGTTTCATTCATCGGTTTCCGGCCTCGTTTCCTACTGTTTTTGCCAGAGCCGTCCATCCCCGTCTGTCCATTCCCTTGATCGATTCCTGTCATTATCTGCTTGTCCAAGTTCTGCCTTTTTTTTCCTTATATTTCTGAAATACTTCCTCGTACAATTGTTTCTGTTTCTCAGGTATGAATCTGCTATCTAGATATTTCCATTCTTGGATTAGCTGTTTCATGATTCTCTCCTCCTCAATCTCACCTTCAACTTGGTTTTCCACATCCATCGGGGATTGTATTGCTGTATCTTCCATCTTTCCTTCCGTCTGTTCTCCAGTAATTTGTCCTGAGTTTGCGTCCTTACCTTTATTTTCTCCTGCAATGTCCATTGGAGTATTCCTAGGGTCCTCGTCATCCTCCAGATTGACTTCATAATCTTCATTTTCATTCTAAAGAGCTTGAAACTTGTTTTGACTTATTGTGATATTGGGTTTTCCTTGAGGTTGGGTTTTTGGTCTTTCGTGACTCTGTCTCTTCCTCCTTGTGACCTGTTGGAAACCCTTATCAGTCTCCTCCATTTTCCCTGTGTTTCTCTGATGTTCCTCCTGACTTCTTTTCGATTCCTCCTCCTTATTCAACGGGCATTGTCTATATAGGTGACCATATTCATGGCATTTTCGACACCTGAATGGGATGTGTTCGTAATCTATTGGTTGTTGCCACACATCATCATGATATTCCACCTCAATATGATCTGGGAGGGGTTCGGCTACATTCATGTAGACACAGATCCTCGCATATGAGTTATATTTGCCTCGTTTTGTAGCTTCTGCGGCTTTAACAAAGCTCCTGATTGAATTCCCCATTCCTTCCAAAATTTCAGGGTCCTAGAATTCATCGGGGAGTCCAAACAGTCTTACCCAGATTGGGGCTTCCAGCAGCTTTTCCTTCTCTGGGTTGTATCTTTCCTGCCAGTATTTCATGAATAAGCCTGCATTGTTCATGAAATACGATCCTTCTTCAAAGACCCTGTTTTTGTCTTCCAGATTCGTGAAGATAGCTGTGAAGAACCCTTGTGCTCCCAACTTCAGGTCTATGTGACCCTTAGGTTTCCATATTTGATCAATCCATCTGTATAGCTCTTTCTCCAGAGGCCAATAGCCTATGAATTTGCAGATCAGGGCATGGTCCTTCATGTAGTTGTTGTATTCCTCAAGCTTGTTATTGGGAATGACATATCTTGGCTTTTTTTGTGCCCTAGGTAGGCATTTTCCTCTCATCCTTTTCTGCCACAGGTTGCCCATGACTGGGGCGTAGTTTTCCTGCTGATTCTGCTGCATTCCGCTTGCACTATTCTCCCCCGTTACTACGTTCTTAAAGGAGGGGATCTCTCCCCTCCCCGTTGGATTTTCCATTTCCCTCTCAGCTCTTGCCTCTTAGAAATTAACCCTAACAAAACTGAAGAAAATATGCTTACCTGAAAAGCAGGAGCTACTCTGACCTACTCCCCGGCCTGACCGCTGCGACTATTCTCTCTCCCGCATTCGTCGCCGGTCCGTCCCGTCTGCTGCGCCGTCTGCAAACCCTAGCAGCGCGCCTTTAGTACTATTATTGTTACTCTTCATAGATAATTATAAATATTAAGAACCCACCTTCATCCATTCCAAATACTCATTTTCAAAAACCTTCATTCCAAGATTTCATGAATTGAAGTCTTTATCATTCCTTAAAGCTTAAAATTTAGAATGCCATTATTACCTTCCTTGCTTAGTGATTGGCCCTATAATGGAAACTTTGTGGGCTCATCTACAACATCAATTTTGCCTAAAATATACATTTTTGACCTTATTTAATGTGCATATGATATTTTACAAGTTAAATTACGAAGTCAAGTAAGTTGCTCAATTAGCATGGTCATGCTCATAATTTTGTTTTTATGGGTACAAGTAGTGCATTGAATATGGCAAGATACTATGAAGGATCTTCCACTAGTAGCCCCACAAGAAAGTAGGGATCCTGCTCTCGAGGTAACTAACACTCAAATTGAGGTTGTTGGAGTTTACCTAGGGATACTTCATTAGTTGAAGATGAAATTTGTCTAGCACAATTAACTCTACAGTATAGAGTCTGCTAATTTCAAGATTTTGGAGGGAGTCAATCCCACCTATTAAGGGGAATTCTTTGTCGTTGCTCATGTATAACTAGGGGAGTCGAACATCAGAACTTATCAATTTTTTTTTTTTTTTTTGCCTCTATACATTTTCAAACCTCTTAGATCATGTATTTTGGTCTATCATTCTAATGGAGAAAATATATTGTTCAATTGATTGTTGGTGATCCTCTTTACTTTCTTAAGTACCTTGGGGAGGGCCCACCCAAAGAATTCCCAAAAACATTTTGTATTTTATTTCGTTATCTTTGTTTATTGTTTTGTGGTTTGATTATAAATTGTTGTTACAAAAGCCCCCTTTTCACTCTTTTCACTGATTTTTCATTGCAAATGCCTTTGACAACCAATTCCAATGCCTGGAAACCTTGTTCAACCGTTTTCAACCCATTTACAACCTGAAGACCTTGTAGATTCCAAATTGAAGCAGCACAGAGACAATTTAAGCTTCAGAAACCTCTGCTGCTACCATACAACCCTGATTGCACACGAAATCTTTGTTTTCCAGGTATTCTTGAAAGAACCAGAACGACCCTCTGTTTAAAGATCTACATAGTAATTAATGAAAGGTTAATTGATTAAATTAATTAAAATACCTTGCCAAACTAGAATAAACCACTATGCATCCAAAGGCCCTTTTTCTGCAGATTATATTCGCCCTTCCTACTGTTCCAGAGCCACTAAGCTTACTCCTAAGCCACAAAAAGAATAATTCAATAGAATAAACCAAATTATGGCTTCCCAAAGCATTCTGGGTGAAAAACCCTTGCAAACCCCTCACCTAGACATTGACCACCTCCCATTCGCAGACATAGATTTCCAAATTAAAGACACATCTACCTTTAGCCACATATTAAATCTCCACCGCTGGAGTAAAGATAAATTCCTAAACCAGAATGATGACATTCATCTATGGGAATCAAATTTTCCCAAATACTTGTTTCCACATGTATACTTGTTCCCACATGTATACTTGTTCCCAGAAATCATCCACTTCTGCCAAGCTTGCTATATCCCAAGTCAAAGAGCCATAGTCTCTCCTGACCAATAGATTTTACTTACAATCACTGGTGAGTCCATAAATCAAATGTTGCAGATCCAGCCAAGCCCAAATGAGACCCCATTTTCCATTTAAGCCTTACTTGAACTTTACATCAAGCTGGACCTTCCCAAGAGGGCTCAAATATTTCAGACTTTCATCCTAGAGGAGTCTCATACTCCTACAGACAGTCCTCCATGTTATAGACATATTTGGGCACTGCAAGCCCAATCATATATGTCCATAAACCAAGGGCTTCTGAGTCCCTAAAAGTGTTGTTTCATACCCTAAAGGAACAAGGTCAGCTGATTACATCATCTCCCAGAAGTTCTCCATGGAAAACTACTCAGAACTGGTCAAAACTAGACCATACAGACTGCTCAGTGCAAAGGGTGTGATGCATCTCACCTGCCACATGCAAAAAGTGTGATGCATACTGAAAAGCCCTTCTGTAGCGTGCGATAGGCGAGAGTAGACAAATGGCAGAGACAATTTGCAAGGTGGATGATCATGGAATCTTCCAGAAACTTCTCCTGTGACACTTGCCTCTCTGAATTCGCCCAAGGATGAGTAAGAGATCATGAATCTCCAAGTGGAACAAAGAACTATCAAAGAGAAGACACTAATCAAAATCCCAGAAGTTGACTCACCCCCCTGCAATCATCTATATATGGATCCCTCGTCCCAAAGATCCAGGGGCTATAATTTTGCATCTTGTAAGGAAGTGTTGTTGGTTTCCTGGTGGAACATCATAGTGTTTGGTGATCTAAGCTTTTCACGAGGTGAAGAAGGGCTTTCATGCTGGGAGGATGATGCTGGGTCAGATCAATGGGTTGTAATCCTCTCTTCTAATCTTTATATCAATAAAGCTATTCAAGTTTTCCTCCACATTCTTGTATGTTTGATGATATATGCATTTGTGTGGTCAATATATATCTGGTCCTATATTGTTTATGATTGTAGATCTCTATACTTTGAAGGTATTATGCTGCTTTGACTTTACAGGTATTCTTTGAAGTGGAGTAATCAAGGAAGGAGCGGCGAAGCAGGTGGTATCATGATGCTTGATTGATCAAAATAGGATGCTTGATTGACAGAGCAATCTATCTTCTTGCTTACCTTGAAATGTGTTTAAACAATTGAGGATTGATTGTTTGATTGTTTGTAAACTGACTATTGTTTGAGTTTGCAGAGGTGAAGGGAAAGCTATTGATAGCTAAGTCCAGGAGGTGAAAAGAAGGAAGAAGGGGTGAAGGCATTATTCTTATCCCAAAGGACCTCAAAGAAATCCTTGAAGCACAAGAGGTTTGTTGCAAAAGGTTGCTTAAATAAGCTCTTTGTTAATCTTGTTTGAAGTTCTTTTGTTCATTTTGATAATGACTACTTCTACAAGTGAGTCCTCAAATTCTTCCTTCATCACAAGATTCTTTGATGAAGACATGAAGCAAGACTACTTCACATGATGGATATGGTGAGATAAATGTATGAGGATGGAAGGAAGAGCACCTAACTTCCAGAGCAGTTGAATTCCATGAAGGAACAAAAGAAGTTGATTTGTAAAAAATTACAGGAAATGGAGAGACAACTTCATATTGCAAATATGAACCTGGAAAGGATGCATGAGTTGGAGACACAGCGCTTTGTTGCCAAGGAAGCCTTGGTCAAGTATCAGCTTGAAAAAGAGGTAAATAATTCCAGTTTGTCTTCAATTTCCTCTAAGAATGTTTATATTGGTTTTTTTGAAAAACATACCAGAGGAATAGGTTCCAAGTTAATGTCCAAGATGGGCTATAAAGGAAAAGGCTTGGGCAAACATGCACAGGATATTGTTGAGCCAATAATAGTTGAGGAAAGGCATAAGTATTTGGGTCTTGGCTATGGACAAGCTTATGGAGAAAGTTCCAAAGCTGCCATGAAGACAATTGAAACAGTTCCAAGAAGGGGTTTCATTTCAGGTCTTCTAGCTCAAGAGTGTAAAGATTGTATTCATGGGGAATGCAATAGCTTGAAACATCATTTTTAGGAATAAGGTGTTCATAAGCATACACTTGAACCAGAAATTTGTGGAAACTTTGAAACCATTGAAGAGGTTGATGGTGTTCCAAAGGGAGCTACTTCTTCATTCAATTCACCTCCTCATGAAGGGAATAAAGGTGAAAGAGAAAGGTATAAATCTGGTTTTAACCATATTCCTTTTGATTATGTTCAACATGGTAAATTTCCATATAAGTATGGGAAAAGAATTCCATGTTCATTTTGTGGTTTGGATAACCATAATGTTTCTAGATGTTGGAAGAGAATGGCCACATATAGGAAACTTTTGAAGGAAAGGAAGCAAAAATCCAAAGGTCCATTAGACAAGGCAAATCATTCTGTCAAGAAGATGCACATGTGTTGCACTTACTACCATAAGCAAGGACATATTGCTGCAAAATGTTGGACTCTAAATCCAACAATGCTTCCACAAAACTTGAAGAGGGTGGAAAGAGAGAATGGCAGGAATAGAAAGAAAGATTCCATGAATGATGTGTTTCAAGATGATTCACATGTTGATGTTGATGTGAAGACAAAGGAAGGACCTTTGAAATGGATTGGTAAGAAATGGTTAGAGTTCTTATCCAATTAAGGTTGCATGTCTTTTGAAAATGCATCAAATCAATAGAATGCATTTCTTTGTTAATGGACTGCAAGTTGCAGGGTTTTACCAAGAAGGTGAATGGAAAAGTTGAGTAGGAGACTCACTTTATTGTTGCAACATTATATTCACTTCAGCGTCGAAAGTACAGTGTACTTACGTGAAAGTTGAAGGATGAAATGCATGCATAAGCATGATATGCATGAACACAAGGATGTTGATGATTTCCTTGTATTTGAACATGTATGTGTGATTAACTTGAAGGGTTGATTGCTTTGTTTTTAAGCATGCATGTAATGTTAATGTTGGCTTGGAAAAAGTTGATTTGGTCTCCAAGATGGAGATAATGATGAAGTGTTTCATCTTTGAAAAGGAATCCTAAAGTTCTTTTTCTACATGGTTGACTTGAAGGGTCAATTGTTTTAAAGGCATGTTTTGTTGGCTTGTTATCTAGTCAATCATTTCTATGCAGATGTAAAGACATGGAGGTGTTCACAAGTTGTGAAATATGTTTATTTTGATGAAGGAAGAAGTTTAGGCCATCCAGTTGTTGTCTGTAATTCTGTTTTTGTTGACAGTATGTCAAACAGGTACAAATGAAAATTTTTGCGAAGAAGATGTAACTTCACATTTGTTTGAGCCACCTTGGATCGATGATCGAGGAAGAGAAGTTCAAACTACCTTCTATAACCTTCTCAGTAGGAGTTCTGCATGAAGTCAAGGAGGAAGACAGTTCTTTCCAGGAGGACCAGCACATCCAGGAAGGAAGTGTTCAAAGGCTTTGGTTCATAGGCACTATGCAAGGCAAGTGTATGGAGGCTGAAAGAAGAGGGTGAGGTACTCTCATTTATTGTTCAAATCAGTATATCAACCTTTTGGAGTCCAAAAGTTTTTAGTGGGAAGGCATGATCCAAAATGGATGTAGTAATGGACTTCTAAGTCTAAAAATATTTCTCACAAAGGAAAAATCTCATCGGAAGGGTTCAAAGGGAGGACTTAAACCAAAGGCAGAAGAATACCCAATTAGCAATCTCAGATATATCGCATCGGAGGAAGGCCTTTGTACGACTTCAGAACCCTGGGTAAGCCGAATTGCGATGTGACGATATTGCGATGTGTGATAAAGCGATCTGCGATGGAGCGATATGGAAGCAGACCCAAAATACTATATTCCGCAGCCAAAAACCCTTATCGGATTCGTAAGACATATTAGATCGGATCTTTGAAGGGATAAAGGCCTCGCGGGAGGACATTGTGATATGCGATATGCAATGCGTTGATAGCGCGATCGGCAATCAGAGATTGGATTGCAACAAGGCAGAGGGGAGTGCTATACCATGCGACATGCGATTGTGACTTGTGATAAAGTTCGGACCAAATAAGACTTATGGACGCGATTTCATTTAATTTGAAATCCGGCTTGCGGATTTTCTTTGTATTTTCCGTGTATTTGGTGTTTGGCCATAGGCAATGCGATTTGCGATGAGTGATGAAGAACACAGCCCCAAGAGGGATATAGATGTGATTCAATATTATTTGAAATCTTGGTTAAAGGCCCATGATGTGTTTTTCATGAGTTTTCCTGTGTATTTCAATTACGAACCAGAATACATTATTTCATGGATTTCGTTCTGGAAATAGGCCGTCGGTTCATTTCCATTTTGGAAATAGGCTGCTGGTCCTGTGCCATGATATGAGCAGGTGTTTTTGTAACAGGGATGAGTTATGAAGCACGTAGAGTTGAAGAGTCGGGAAGGAATGATTCCTCATGATCGAAGGGACAGAGGAACGGTTGGGGAAGTCGCAGAGTCTGAGGATTCTTCAAAGGCTAGATAGCCAAGCAAAGAGGTTGGGGGCTCCCTTAAGAAGTTTTCTCTTGAGAGAGAAAGTCTCCCTTTAGGGAGCTCAAAGTTGGGCAAAGAGCCACAGAGCTGAGAGCTGATAGAGCTGAGAGCCACGGAGCCGTAGAGCCACAGTTCAGAGAAAGCCAGAAAATCCACTAGAGGTTGGGGGCGATGGCAAAGGGGTGATTCCTCATAGAGCTAAGAACAGTAGACTTGCAGAGACAAAGAGCTTGAGCGCAACAGAGTTGCAAAGCTAGAGAGTTGTAGAGTCGAGGATTCGCAAAGAGCCACCAGAGGTTGGAGGCTTGATAGAGGCAGAGCCACTAGAGGTTGGAGGTAGAGCCGCAAAGCGAGAGAGCTCAAAACAAACTTCTAAGAGCCATGAGGCTTAATGAAGATTTAGAGCAGCAAAGAGATCAAATGATCAAGATGTTGCTCATGTCTGATGTGTTCTAAAGACAGAAGAAGGAATTCCAGAGACAGTAAAATAATTATGAGGGATTTGGTGCAAGCCAGGAGCTCAAGATAGCCCAGAGCGCTAATTGAAGAAATCTAGTCTAGAGAAACCTAGATATGTCTGCAAAGTATGGACAACCAGCGGGATAAGATGGTATTCTAAACCCATAGTTTCAGTTGTAAACTCATGGAGTTGAGTGTGGAACTTGTAAAAGAATTTAAACCATAATCCCAAAGAGCCTAGTTGAGTTGACTAGAGCTCACGGAGACGTAGCCCAAAAGGTTTGGGTGAACTCCTAATTACATTGTTGTTATGTGTGTTGGTTATTATTTGCATTATTTGTTGTTATTTGTTTTTATATTAGTTTAAGCAAATCAACTTAAAGCACTTAACAGTTAAAGTCAAACACAAGCATACACCTACTTCAAGTTCTTTTAATTCCGCATTTGTCAATATAAGCCTAGATCTTGGGAATATATAAGCTTTGGAGTGGGAGAGGTTCTTGTAAGCATGCCAAGGAGCCTTTAGTAGCCCCATTTCAGATCAATCAAGCATAGAACCTCCACTCCCTATCACCCATAAGATATTGGGCAAGTGGAGGTGACCAATAGAGCGTTGGAGGGCATTCTGACTAAAGTGGTTAGCAACAGTAGAAAAGATTGGACATGTAGATTAGTCGAGGCCAATTGGGCCTACAATACCACCTCTTAGACCACCACTAGATTCACCCCCTATGAGTTGGTCTATGGGAAGAAGGCCTTGCTGTCCATTGAATTTGAGTACGATACATTGAGGATGGTAGCCCAACTAGATCTAGATCTCAGCAATGCACAAAAAGAGAGATTGCTCCAACTGAATGGGTTAGATGAGTTTAGAATGTAGGCCCTCCTGCACACAGAGGTGACTCAAATTCAGAGGAACATTTGGCATGACAAGAACATCAAGGACAAACAATTTCAAGAAGGTGATTAGTCTTTGTTATATTATTCTAGATATAAAGACTTTAAGGGCAACTTAAGGACTAGATGGTTAGGGCCTTATGTATTAGAAAGATGTCATGATAATGGTTCAGTACAAATTAGAACCATAGATGTAGAGGCTATTCATTTACTTGTTAATGGGCACAGGTTGAAGGTTTACAAGAAGCCATTGTCAACGCAATAGTTCATTGATGGTATCAACAAAATAATGATGGTGGTGGAGCAAGTCTCAGTTCCTACCTCATCAAGTCACTGAAAAGGAAAAAAGAAAAAAGAAAACAAAAAAGAAAAATAAGGAGACTCAGGTGAAAACCTCCATGAGGCACTTGAGTCCCACTATTGGGTTGAAAACCTTTTGAGGTGGCCCAATGGTGTAAAAAAACAAGAGAAATAAAAATATCTCTTGGTAAAAACCTCTTTTGAGGTGCCCAGGGCAAGCAACTAGGATGAAAACCTCTTGGAGGTAGACTAGTTGCTTTCAAAAAAAAAAAAAAAGAGAGAAAAAAAACTTTGAAAATATTATTTATAGGTCAGCAGGAGGAGGATTAAAGCAACAAGAGAGAATCAAAAGGGACCTAAACCAGAAATATTTTACGGACCTAACGGTCTGCCTCTTCCTCCTGGATTGATTGCCATAGAAGAGATTGTGGAAGATCCTCCATCTAGCACTTCAACACAACTTGGAGCTGGGATCGCCCTGTATCCTTATTCATAAGAAAATATTCACCCACCCTCGGAAGTTCCTGAAGAATCACTGAGGAATCTTTTGGATAGGCTTAATATGTCTGAACAATCATCAACATCAAGGACTGTGTCACCCGACACAGCAACAGCGGAAGTTCCTTCTTCTATTCCGACAATGTTCGCTGGCGTGCCATCTGTCCCAACCAGCTTTCAATCGCTGGATGGAGTCCATCCGGGGACTATTTCGACAGTATGGACTGTTCCCGTTTGTTCGTCCGGAATTATATCTAGAATCTATTACGTTGAGTCTCAACAAATTGGTCCGTCACAAGGTCAATTTGGGCAAACCGGTCCCCAAAGGCAAATTATTCATTTGAGCACTGGATTACCGTCGTATGGAGGGCTGTATACCCTTTCATTGTCTTCCTCGAAAGGACAACCATGCGTGAGTTCGCAACAAAATTTGGGTTATGCTGGAATCACAACTAGCGGTTGGGTACCAATCTTGTCTCAACAACCAAGAGTTGTATGCTCAATACAACAAAGTTCACCTATGACAAACATCCCCACTACGCTGGCTATTGTGGCAGTATCGCAAGTACAAGCGTCACTAGTTGTATGCAAACCTCAAGTTTCGCAGGTTGCAATACAACAATCTCTTGTACCTCCGACATAACTATAGTCACCAACTAGTGGAATGGTGCAGGTTCAAATGGGGAACACCAATCCCCACCTTGGTCAAACAGTCAGTACTGGACAACAGTCCATGGCTTCACAACCATGGTTGGTGCAATACCAACAACCGCAATTCCAGCAGGCTTACCAAGGATATGAGCAACAAGTCTTT